>JAKOGI010001831.1:165000-174937 GCA_029747015.1 Carnegiea gigantea | reverse complement strand
AAGAAGCATCCAGTCCCTCTAGAGATGTACATGATGTTGCTATAAGGGATATTAATGAGGATCCTAAGAACCCTAAACACACTTCCCCAATACCCTATACTCCTCCTTTGCCTTTTCCTCAAAGAATGGCTAAGGCTAAGCTCGATCAACAATTTGGGAAGTTTTTAGAGGCGTTAAAGAAGCTTCATATCAATATTTCATTCATTGGTGCTTTGTCTCAAATGCCTCCTTATACTAAGTTTTTGAAAGAGATTTTATCCAATGGCCTTGACTGAAGAATGTAGTGTCACAATTCTAATAAGCTTCCTACTAAACTTAAGGATCCTGGTATTTTCTCCATCCGTTGCTTGATAGGGAATGTCTGTGTGGTTCATACTTTTGTGTCATTTGGGCTCAAGTGTGAGGCTGATGCCCCTTTTTATATGTAAGAAGCTTGAGTTAGGAGAAATGAGTTGCTCCACCATCTCCTTACAATTGGCAGTACATTCTGTGAAATACCCTATAGGTGTTTTAGAAGATATCCCCATTAAGGTATAAGGTTTATATGCACCAGTTGACTTCGTGATTCTTGAAATTGAAGAAAATATGCATAACCTAAGCTTGATTTGGAAGGCCTTCCTCAGCCATCATTGGGTGCCGTATTGATGTAAAGAATAGTACATTGTCCTTTAATGTGGGTTGTGAACATATAGAGTTTAATTTGTTTAAGGCTTCTAAATTCCCTTCTATTTCTGTTGAATGTTATCGAATTAATGTGATCGATACTTTGGTAAGGGACGAAGTCACTAACTATGTTCCTAGTGACCCTCTTGAGCATTGTATGTTACATGACGATACTTCTAAGGATTAAAATCCCAAAGTTGCCATGTGTGCTCATTTCTTGGAAGCCTCTCCGTAAATTCGACCTTTTCTTGTAAGATTAGAAGAGCTCATCAGTGATGATAAGCCCTCATATGATAAGAAGGATGCCTTCGGGGTAGAATTGAAACCCCTCATTTCATTTTTGAGGTATAAATTCCTTGGCCCCAACTCTACATATCATGTGATTGTTAATGCTAATCTGAGTACATTTGTGCATAGATTATATCATAAAGCCGTAGGATATACTATAGGAGACTTAAAAGGGATTCACCCTTATGTGTGCATGCATAGCATTTTGATGGAAGAAGACCATAAACACTCAATTAAGCACCAAAGGAGGTTAAATCCTAACATGAAAGAGGTGGTTAAGAACAAAATTCTGAAATTGCTTAAGGTCGATATTATCTTACCCTATTTTTGATAGTAAGTGGGTAAGCCTGGTCCATGTTATGCCTAAGAAAGGGGGGATGGCAATTGTGAAAAATGAGAACAATGAATTAATTTCCACGAGGACAGTTACATGTTAGCGTATGTGCATTGACTATAGGAAGTTAAACAAAGCCACCCATAAGGACCATTTTTCCCTTCCCTTTATTAACCAATTGTTTGCGAGGTTGGCTAAGAACTCTTATTTTTGCTACCTTGCTGGGTATTCAGGGTTTATCCAAATCCTTATTCAGCCTAGTGATAAAGGAAAGACCACATTTGCTTGTTTATATGGGACATTTGCATATAGAAGGATGCCATTTAGGCTATGTAATGCCCTGCCACCTTTCAATGTTGCATGATGACCATTTCTCATATTTTATTAAGAACATCATGGAGGTGTTCATGGATGAGTTTTTTTGTGTATGAAACATGTTTCGATCATTGCTTGCAGAATTTATCCAAAGTTTTACCAAAATGTGAAGATATGAATTTGGTATTGAATTGAAAAAAGTGTCATTTTATGGTACATGAGGGGTTATCCTAGGCCATATAGTCTCTAATAAAGGCATTGAGGTTGACAAAGTAAAGGTGGAGGTGATTAAGAAAATACTACCACTGACTTCTATTAAGGATGTGAGGAGTTTTCTTGGACACGTCGGTTTTCACTAACAGTTCATTAAAGATTTTTCAAAAATTATAAAACCTCTCACCTAATTGCTTAATGACGAGTGTTTGAGTGCTTTTCTCAAGTTAAAAGAAGCACTAATTTCTGCTCTGGTGATGCAAGCCTTGGATTAAGGGCTCCCTTTTAAAGTGATGTGTGGTACAACTGATTTTGCATTAGGGATCGTTCTAAGATGAAGGAAGGACAGAAAGCCATTTACATTGATTATACGAGTCGAGCTCTTGGTGAGAAGGAGTTCTTAGTGGTTGTATTTACCTTGGAGAAATTTCGGTCGTACTTGATCAATTCCAAGGTTATAATATTCACTAATCATATAGCATTGAAGCACTTAATGAAGAAGTCTAATTCTAAGCCCGCCTCATTCAATAGGTACTCCTCCTCCAAAAGTTTAATCCAGACATTCGAGACAAAGCTAGGCTAGAGAATGTGGTTGATGATCACTTGTCCCAATTAGGCCCCGAGGCCACTCCTAGTGAGGAGTTTCCAATTGATGACTCCTTTTCAGACGAACAACTCCTTGTCATTTTCTAATAAGCTGCTCCATGGTATACTCATTTAGTGAACTATAAAGTACGTGGAGTGTTGCCACCCCGGTTGACTTATCCACAAAAGAAAAAGTTCTTAGCCAACCCTTAGTATTATGTGTGGGAGGAACCTTTACTCTATAAGATTTGTAGGGATGGTATCTATCAGCGATGTTTATCGAAAAATGGGCTCCCTAGTGTCCTTCACCATTACCATGCTTCAACATATGGCAAACACTTTGGTCCGGACAAGACAATTGTCAAAGTTCTTAAAGCAGGCTTTTATTAGCCCACTCTTTCAAGGATGCAAGGAACTATGTGCTTACATGTGATCGATGCCAACGAACGGGAATATTTTTAAGATGCATGAGATGCCTCAAAGTGGAATTCTTGAGGTGGAACTCTTTGATGTTTGGGGAATCAACTTCATAAGTCCATGCCCTCCATCTCATAATAACCTTTACATCCTAGTGGTAGTCGACTATGTCTTGAAGTGGTTTAAAGCCATTACCACTCCTGCCAATGACTCCAAGATAGTGATTAAGTTCCCGAAGATGAGTATTTTCACCAGGTTTTGCACACTGTGGGCTTTCTTGAGTGATAATGGGACTCTTTTTTGCAACAACCTTTTAGAGTCTCTCTTGAAGACTTATGGAGCTTTTTATAAGGTTGTTACACCTTATCACCCCCAAATTAGCAGCTAAGTTAAACTCTCCAACCATAATTGAAAAGCATCTCAGAAAAAAAGGTTGATTGGTCGAGTAAACACTGGTCTTTGAAGCTTGATGATGATCTTTGGGCCTATTGGACCACCTATAAGAATTCTCTAGGCACTCCACCATACCAGTTAGTGTTAAGGAAGTCTTTTCATTTTCAGGTTGAGTTAGAACATGAGGCGTATTGGCCTATCAGGATACTCAATTTTGATCTTAAAATGGCAAGCGAAAAGCGAATGTTGCAATTGAGTGTGCTTGATGAATTGAGGTTGGAAGCATATGAGAGTTCCAAAATCTAGAAGGAAAGGACCAAGCGATGGCGTGAAACACGTATTATGAAGAAACAGTTTAAGGAAGGTGATACGGCCACAAGTGCAGGGTGGCGTTGTAGTAAATCAAAGTCGATCCTACAGAGACTAGGTCAAGCTATTGGGTTATTACGTCAAGATATGCTAAGCAAATCCAAATTTGCGAATGAATTTAACTATGCTACTTATCTAATCTAATAGGTAAATAATCAACAAGTAATTTTCCAACTCAAGAATTAATCAAATGCCTTTTCTTTAAATGGGTAATTTCAAAACCGATAATCAAACTATCAAACCCCTTTTTCAAGATTGAATGGGATTCTTAAATCTAATCAACTACTATTTCTCAATAGTTTTTGATTAATCTAAGATCATTAAGAATACGATTATCAAATTTAGGGGCTTCTTAAACTGTCAGTCTTTCTCAAAATCTCACTCACTTAAGTTGAATCTTAGTTTTCCAACATCTAGTTTCACATTTCAGTTCACCACCAAATGTCTAAAACAAGCAAGAAATTGATCAAGTTTTCTACTAGCAAATCAACATCTAAAATTCAATAGAATAGACCCAACAAATCCAAAGTACTTTTATATTAAAACAAGAAGTGATTCAATCACAAGGATTCAACTCAATTCCAAGATTAACAATCCAACAATTAATATAAAAATCAACAATAATCTAGAAGCATAAAAGTCCAAAGAGAAAAGAGAAGTAAAGGGAGAGGAATTGCTCAATCGATGCGCGCTTGAACCATCATTGCAAACTCGATCCAGAATCCTTGCAATCTTCATCTTTAAGTTGCTCTCAATTCTCTCAATTCTAATCTAAATCCTAAGTAGATAGTGTATTTGGTATAATGGATGGATTATGGATGTCAACGAAGACAACATACATCATTTTTATTCGTAGAAATCAAAGCTCCTAACATACAAAATGTATGGAAAATGAAAGGGCGCAAAGTTGAAGACGGGAAATAGGGTCCACCATGGCAGTGGCCCCCACCACGGTCTCGTTGTGGTTGCCTTTGGCAGGCTTGTTCTCATGATGATTCATTTGGTTCTTCTTCTGGAACTTCCTGGATCGTGGTTCTGGCCGTGGTTTGACTGTATCAGTTGTCTTTGGGCCTCTTTTGCTATTTTCTTTGATCCATAAGGCCTCAAAATCTTCATTGTATTCACATAACTTGGCTCACAAATTGCAAATCTGCAAACACTATCAAAACAAGCGAAACCAACCGTAATAGTAGAATTAAGGACCTAAATCATACAATTAAGCAATTAGTCCCCTAAAGACACATCAAAATGACCCGCAAATGATAGGGTAATTATCAAACTCCCTCGTGTTTGAACGGTTGCTTGTCCTCAAGTAATCACTAGGGAAAACAAATAAGGGGAGACGTATCTAAGACTCAGAATTTAATAACCTCCTTAAATCAGACAAGTCATAGCACATCACAAGTAAGAATGCTCATCAACAGCAACCCCAAGTAGTGTGTAAGTCATTTCAAAATTAGGAGGAGGAGAAAGTTTTCAAAAAAGTACAAGACCACAAGCTCAATATCAAACTTGATCATCCTCAAAGAATCATAAAGCACTTCATCCAAGCACATAGAATTAGATAGAGCCAAATAGACTGGTAGAACCTCACTTTTAGGAAATTTGAAACATTCCCACTCATGAGTTTAAAATATAGCATAGGTTCACTTAAGACTTATTCCAAATATGCAATCTACTGTATGCTTGTCAAAACTCTCAAATTCTCCACCACTAAAATGCAATATGCATAAGACATCAAGAGGACTTTATATGGGCTGTAATGTGGGCTAGAAGGGTTAAGGGAACTGAGTGGACAAATGAATTTGGGACAATGTGGAGCTACTTAGCCAAATGACTAGAGTGCAACTAACAAAACATCAAGCAGCCAATAAGTTTAACAACACTCCAAACTCTAACAATACAATGAACATACCCTAATGAACCATATAGGAAATGAGTTGACAAAGAAGAAACACAAGCTATGTACATACCCAATGCCAATCAACTTTTTCACTTTTGGTGTGTTTTTTTTTTTAAAAGAACATAACTTTTTCTTCCTTTTTCTTCTTTTTCTTCGACATAACTTTTTGTTCTTTTTTGTTCTTTTTTTTTTTGGGAAATGAAATGAAAATTGCAATTATTGAAAGGTATAGGACCACCAATTATCAACTCACAACCAAATATATATACACAACCTAATCAAGAGGGAGCCAAACAAAATGCTGAATGTCATCAATCCCTCAGCAAACTGACATACCAAAGCCATCTTAAACTTAGTTATCCCCAAAACCAACCACTATGTAGATGAAGTGATGCTCCATGGATTTGGCTTATAGGTAGGAATATGTGTTTGGTTAAGGGCTAATATGAAGGGTTCACAACAAAGACTGATATAAGCTCAAAGGCGCTAACAAAGGGAATAAACATATAATACAAGGGTAGGCTATTTGGCTATGTTGCTAGAATGTTCAAAGAAAGAAATGCCTCTATAATAAAATCAACTGTGCACATGCTAATGTGGTTTTGAACAAGAGTCGAGGCAAGTTCTAGAAATGCAACAATGGAAGAATCACACACATGAAAAAAAACATGAAATTAAATAGAATGAATTAGTCAAAATAAGGCTCAAAATCTCATAGGATATCTATCGAAGTCTCAATAGCTCATAAAATGATTATTATGTACAAACATTAGTGCCATCAATTCTAAGGGATAACAAAGTTCTCAAATGAGACATGGGTCAAAACAAGAAATATTTAAAAAAGCTTCAAAATTTTAGCACCAAAAGGGATTATACATCAAAAGTTATTCAAGCTCATGAAAGCTATTTTGCCTAAACAAAACCACTATTGGAGGTTATCTCAAACCAATCCACACTATCCCTACATAAAATCCTATATGCAAATCTAAATGCAACTGAATGCAAAACACTAATGCAAACAAAAACAAACCTAAAACTATATGCTCTAACAAGCACGCAAATTGATAGCCGAAATAGAAAACATAAGAACTACCCTTCCCCCATCCTTAGATAAAGCATTATTATTCAAAGTAAGAAAATTAAGAAAAGGGGAAGTAAACAAAAGATAATGATCTCATCAGGTTAGGTGTTGGGCACACCTAAGCTAAGACTGCCTAATAACCACATGGAGCATCAGCCATTCCATCAGAACTTCAAGACTCAGCCCGTTAAATTAGATGCTGTCAAGACGCGCAGGAGCTTATCAAACCCCTGAACCACAATTTAGAAAATACAAGGTAAGAGGCAATAACCAAAATCACACCAAAGACAACAAGTACCCTCTTAACCTTATCAATGACCTTAGAAAAATCATAGGAAGGATTAAAGAATATAGTCCACATGACTTTCCTCGGCAAGTCCTCTAAGCATGCACAATAAGGGTCAATGAAGGGATCATACCCTTCAAACTAACCTAGGGACACATAATCATCAAGATGCCCTCCAAGCATACTAAATTATCATCATAGCCCAGATCAACATTAGCATCATAAATCATAAAATTATCAATGGACGCATCAAGATAATACGCAGGGGAGGGAGAGAGTAATGAACGAATAGGTGAGACATGGGAATGACAAAGGAAATTAGGGAAAACATTATTACAACCAAGGCTAGGAGACTCCTCATACATAAATATATCACATGACCCTTCTAAAGGCGTCTTATTTAGATCATGCACCTCATCAAAAATATCTTCTGACTTAAAACATGCATCAAGAATACTAGACCTAGTAATGACCCCAAAAGGCTCACTTACCTCAAGCCCTATGCACTGAGCTAAAGGAAAGGGCGAAATAGGTAAGGTCATGACAACATTAGTACTGCTCATGGGTGATGCAAAGTTAGGTTGAGCATAGCATGCATAATAAGGACACGAATTAGTTTCATGATCAGGAGAATTACATAAATCACACTAAAACGGAGCATAATAAGATCTAGCATAAAACACATAAGGATTAAAACATGAATATTTAGAACAAGACTAGCTTTCTCAAATTCAAATGAATCCTAAGCAATCCACTCAGGTAAATACCATGCATCATCAATATTTTTACCATAAAAATTCTAATACTGTAACGAATTTGGATTTTACTATTCACACCCTCATCAACAATGTCCAATATTTTCCATTTACCCACACAATAACCGCATTGAGCAAGAAAAGCATTTAAACGTTTAAAATACCTCCAAAATAATTCATGCTCAAGCTAGAAAAAATGGAAAATGGCCATGTTTTTCTTTCAAAAATTTTTTAAT
Organism: Carnegiea gigantea; assembly: GCA_029747015.1. Classification (NCBI taxonomy): domain Eukaryota; kingdom Viridiplantae; phylum Streptophyta; class Magnoliopsida; order Caryophyllales; family Cactaceae; genus Carnegiea; species Carnegiea gigantea. The sequence continues at coordinate 167,099 of JAKOGI010001831.1, read as the reverse complement.
TAATTTTTTTAATTTTCAAAAATTTTTGTTTATGGTTCTTCCAAAGGGGGAAAAAAACAAAATGCTTAGTCATAACCTATCGAGAAAAACCCAATATTCGAGCTAGTCTCTGGCAATGGTGCCAAAAAACTTGATATGACCGCAAGCATTGTAGCAAATCAAGGTCGATTCCAAAGAGACTGGGTCAAGCTATTAGGCTATATTATGTCAAGATATGCTAAGTAAATCCAAATTTGAGAATGAAATTTAAGTATGCTACTTATCTAATCTAATAGGTAAACGATCAAGGAATTTAATCAAATCAAGTAATTTTCCAATTCGAGAATTAATCAAGTGCCTTTTTTTAAATGGATAATTGCAAAACTGATAATGGAACCGTCAAATCCCTCTCTAAGGTTGAATTAAATTCTTAAATTTAATCAACTACTATTTCTCAAGGGTTTTTGATTAATCTAAGACCATTAAGAACATGATTATCAAATTTAGGGGTTTCTTAAACCGTGAGCCTTTCTCAAGCGGTGGCTTACTTAAGTCAAATCTTAGTTTTCTAACATATAGTTTCATCTTTCAATTCATTATCAAATGTCTAAAACAAGCAAGAAATTGATTAAGTTTCTTACAAGCAAATCAACATCTAAAATTCAATAGAATATGCCCAACAAATCCAAAACACTTTTAGATCAAAATAAGAAGTGATTTAATCACAAGAATTCAACTCAATTCCAAGATTAACAATCCAACAATTAACATAAAAATCAACAATAATCTGAAAGCATAAAAATCTAAAGAGAAATGAGAAGAGAAGTGAGAGGAATTGCTCAGTCGATGCGTGCTTGAACCATCGTTGCAAACTCGATCCGAAATCCTTACAATCTTCACCTTCAAGTTGCTCTCAACTCTCTTTATTCTAATCTAAATCCTAACTAGATAGTGGATTTAGTAGAATGTGATGGATTGTAGATGCCAAGGAACATAGCGAACATCATTTTTATTCGTAGAAATCAAAGCTCTTAACGTCCAAAATGTGTGGAAAACGAAAGGCCGCAATGAAAACTAGCGAAGATGGGGTATTAGGGTGCACCATAGCTGTGGCCCCTACCACGGTCTGACCATGGTGGCCTTTGGCAGGCCCGTTCTCACAATAGTTCATTTGCTGCTTCTTCTGGATCTTCCTAGGCCATGGCTCTAGCCACAGTTTTTTGACTGTATTAGGCGTTTTTGGGTCTCTGTTGCTATCTTTTTTTATCTATTAGGCCTCAAAATATTCATTATATTCACATAACTTTGCTCACAAAGTGAAAATCTGCAAACACTATCAAAACAAGCAAAACCAATCGTAATAGTAGAAATAAGGCCCTCAATAGTACAATTAAGCATGTTAATCCCCTAAAAATGCATCAAAATGACCCTAAAATGATATGCTCTATGGGTACTTATCAGAAGGTGACAAGATTCTCTTGTTTAAGTCCAAGTTATAGTTATTTCAAAGTAAGCTGAGATCTTAGTGGTCGGGACCGTTTGAAAGCATCAATGTCTTTTCTCATGAAGCAATAGAGGTGTGGAGTAAGTCTACAGTTTTGCTCAAGGTTAATGGGCAACGACTTAAACCTTATTTGGTGGGGGAGCCCATCGAAAAGGGCATTGTCCACACACTAACTGATCCCGTGTAAGCATTAAAAAAAAAAAAAAAAAAGAGGGTCAAGCTATCGACTTTAAAAGAGCGCTTCTTGAAAGGCAACCCAAGCATTTTCTTGTTTTTGTTATCTTGATGTATAAAGATTCTAGGGTATTTTCATTTTCGAAAAAAACAAAGAATGAAAAGAAAGAAAAAAAGAGCAAAATTAAGGTTAGTAGTCATGGGCTAGTCACCATCACGGTCTAGGGGTGATAGTTCCCATAGACCATGATGCTGCTACCCAAATAGAAAAAACCAAAAAAAATTGAAGAATTGTTTTGGCAGCAGCCACCATGGACAACCCGTGGTGCTCACACGGTCTATGGTGAGCTGCACCCTTAACTGCAGTACCCATTCTTCAACTTTTCACTCTCTTCTCTTACTGGGCACATTATCTCTCTACACTCCCCTCCTTTTCTCTCTG
>JAKOGI010001831.1:100000-157500 GCA_029747015.1 Carnegiea gigantea | reverse complement strand
ATTCGAGACCAATTAGAATAAAAACCAGATGAACGGATAGCAAAGAAGTGCAACATATTACAACTATTTTTAATTATAGTAGATTATTATAGAGTAACATTATCTAAAATATGATGAAACATGTATATTTTGCTAAAAATAAAACGACGTGACTTGCACGATTTAAATATTTGTCTTGTTTTAGGTTAATTTTCATAAGATTAGATAGTTATTTCACGCATTTTGTACCCCATTTTAATTTTAAGGCTTTTGATTTATAAATTTTGTATAATATTATTATATGAAAACGAAGTTCGGAAAAAAAAAGGATACTATTGCTTAATTTATACAGGGATGCGATAATTATATTATGTCTTTTTAAGCGAACTGATATACTGAATAACTGTTGTTGTTAAGAATGTTAAATTTTGTTAAGAAGGTTCAATTAAAGAAAAATCAAACAATAAAGCTATAATATTCGGGCCAAGCAGATGGATCCGGGTTCGGGTCGTATTTGACCCATTAATTTGCAGATTTTTTGCGTTCGGTTGTTTTTAGATTGAGATTGGGAAAATCGTGTTTAAAATCCTAAATTTTCGGACGGGTTCGGGTTGAATTTTTAGGTCAGATCAGTTTTTGGTAGGTCTCATCAAAATTTAAACTTGTGATTGGAGATTAAGTATTAAATTTCATTTTCTAATATCTACAAAAGAAAATGTCAATCCGAGGGTTGGCTGTTAGGGAGGGGAATGACCTTTGCTTCGCCAGCTTGGGAGCTTGCGTTGGACGAATGTCATTCTCGGGTTGACAATTACCAACGTCGTTTGGTTGGTTTTTTAAATTTCTGGCATGAAGTTAATAAGTAATCAAACACTGGCTTGACCCACCTGGAATATCAGTCACCAAGTAGAGCTCCCCACGTGCCTTGGCCCCGACTCTTCTAAGCTGTCTAAAAGATTGAAAAGGTGCTTTATTTATCCTTTAGTAATAAGCTAGAAATACTAATTTTATTACCCGATTTGTCAATTATTGTAAAGTAACTTTTCTGAGGCCCTGAACAAATACAACTGTGTGAATGCTGGTCAATGGTAAGTATTTGCGTTGTATACTATTTGAATTAGTTAAAAACAGTTACACAATACTGGCTCTGTGTTTCGTACGGCCAATTTCAAAAGTTTTTCATTCAATGTGTTTTCTAGTCCACCTTTCAATTTTTTCCCCTCTCCGATGTGTAATGAATTGTTCATTCATTATGCATATAAAATTTTACCCTTTTTTTTGTAACCTTTCACTTGAACTTTGATTTTTTATTCTTTAAATAATGAAATTTCTTAGATTTTCTTGATATCTGATAATCATTGCCTCGTCGTTTATTCCACAATTTTTTTTTTTTTAACACTTCAAGCAATTGAATTGATTAATAACAACCAACAATGACACAAATCAAAGCCTACTAGTTGTAACAACAATAAAACTCCAACTTAATGAATAGTGATCACTAATAGTTCAATCAAAATGATCAACTCGTTTTGGGTTGTTATATAGACACTACGAATAACTTACGAACTTAAGCCAATGCTAACCTGTATACAGGACAATTTCTTTTTTTTTTTCGTGGCACTAATTAATTGAATTGTTGTTCCTTATACTTGCGCTTTAGATAGGTGGATCTTGGTGATGTCATTTTCCCATCACCACACTTCCCCTTTTTCATTGAGGGGGGGGGGGGAATGCAAATGTGCAATGTCCTGATTTGCTATTATTTGCTAGTTGTTGTCCTAATTAATAGAACCCCTTTCGTTTTCAAGACTTGATGTCGTTGATGACGGCTGGCACGTGGTGCCTTCTTGTTTCTCTTGCTGATCATGATTCTATTGTAGGAATTAAAAGTGGAGTTGCATTCTAAGCTGTCAGAGGGGTTCCTATGTATTTAAATTACAAACAGTGTACTCCAATCAAAATAGAAAAGAATAAGGGGAATTAGAAGAAATTCAATTCACAGAGATTGACATTCCTTTTTTAAAATTCTTAAAATTTTGCACTTATCAATTAATTTTTATGCCCCCTTTAAAATATTTATGAATTTTTGTATGAAATTGCAAGACTTTTCCGCAATTGCCGCTTGCACAGGACGGCCATCACAAGCTACATTTGTCACGAGGGCGGCTCGAAGTATTTGGCAAGTGGCACACAGTTTCTCAGTTACTTGCTGATAGGAAAAATTATTCAAAATTTTGAGCAAGTTTAGAATCTTTAAAGAGGGCATTCATAAAAATTAATAGGTATGATCAAATCATTCAAAGTTCAAAAGTTCGATACCGTTACATAAAATTTCGAATCTACTACTAGTGATCTTGACATGGGTTTTAAATCTAGGAGACTATCACGCAAAATGCGAACCTAACAATTAGCTGAGTTAGTTGAGTATTGGAAGAGAAAATCCTCAGCTTCTCATTCATCCGTAAACTTCATATATACATCAATGGTAATAATCAACTAAATCTCCTATTTTCCTATACAAGATGCTATGAACATGGAAACCAAATTATAGAAATATACAAATGCCGAAGATAGCACCTAACCTAATATTACATATGCCAAAGATAGCACATAGCCCAATGCCCCCTCAAGTTGGTCAATTTTGATCATAAATGCCCAATTTGTGAAGTAGATACTCAAATTCAGGTCAGCCCAAATGCCTTGGTGAAAATAGCCACAAGTTGTTCTCGGGTAGGAACAAAAACTGTATGGATAGCACCTTTAACCAATTCATCACGAACAAAGTGACAGTCAACTTCCATATGCTTAGTTCGTTCGTGAAAAACAGGATTCCGAGCAATATATAAATCTATCTGACTATCACAACATAACTGCATGGGGTGCTGATGCTTTACTCCGAGAGATGACAAAATCTCCTTAAGCCATTTAAGTTCACAAGTCGTCATAGCCACATATCAATATTCTAGTTCTGCCGAAGAACGGGATACAGTGTGTTGTTTCTTAGTTTCCCAAGATATAGGAGAGTTCCCCAGAGAGACAAGCTAGCCAATGAGAGACCGACGTGTCAAAGGACAGCATACCCAATCAGAATCACACCATCCATAAAGTCGGAGATCACAATTACATTAAAGAAATATCCCATTGTCCTGGATTACCTTTCAAATATCGGAGCACCCTCAAGGCCACATCCCAATGTGCTTCCTTCAGTTGCTGCATGAACTGAGAAAGTACATGAACGTAATATGATAACTTGAGTCGAGTAAAGCGAAGATATATGAGATGACCCACAAGTCTGCGGTATCACTCCGGATCATCAAGGAGCTGAACATCGGCCAAAGCTAATTGATGTTGTTGTTCCAAAGGAACATGTGCAGGTTTGGAGTCAAGCAACCCCCCTGAATGAATATCCAATGCATATTTGCGCTAACACAGAAATATTCCATTAGGATTTCTAGCGACCTCGACACCCAAGAAATATTTCAAAACTCCCAAATCCTTCATGTGAAAGCACTTAGAAAGATAGGAGTTGAACTGCACAATAGCCTCCTAATCATTTCCTGAAATGATCCAATCATCTACATAAACTAGGACATTGAGCTGAATATTGTTGGTTTGTAAAGTGAACAATGAATTATCGAAACATGACTGATGAAAGCCATGTCCCTTCAAAGCTATTGTTAGATTAGCAAGTCAACATCGCGGTGCCTGTTTAAATGTATATAGAGATCGTTGGCTGAGACAAACTTTCTACGAACGTGAGACTTGAAATCCTTGTGGCATTTTCATGTAAACTTCGTCTTGAAGGTCTCAATAGAAAAAGGCATTGTGAACATCCATCTGATGTAATTCCCACTGTTTGGCTGCCGCTACTGCTAGAAACACCCGAACAGTTACCTTTTTTGCCACGGGTGCGAAGTTTTCTGTGAAGTCAACACCTTCTACCTGATGATTGCTAAGGATCACCAATCGTGCTTTGTAACATTCCACAGTACCATTAGAGTGCCTTCTTATCAGGTGGCAAATTCGAAATGTCCTAAGTCGCATTATTCTCAAGCGTGTGAATTTCTTGTTGCATAGCATATCTCCAATTCTGATCCTTGAGGGCTTCTGAAAATGTCATGGGCTCATGAGCTGAAGTAATACTTACAAGAAAATTTTTGTGTGGTATAGAAAATAGGTCACAGCTTACATAGTGTGCTATTGGATAAGGCATACCGAAAAGATGCTGTGATGCAGTTAAACAAGTCGATGGACTCAACTTTCGAGTGGTATGTGTAATGTAGTCACATAAACTAACTAAGGGCTCCTTTTTTCGAGGATCTCGACCCAACAAATCATCATGGCCAGCTTGTGGATTCGTATGAGTTAGAGGTTGTACTACATCATGTGTCTCCACATTGGGCCCACCCCTTGCTATTGCACCCGGCCTATCACTCACTGGAATAGATGGCCCAGGGTCTTCTTCTCCATGTGCCCCAGTGGTTTTGTTGCCAGGCTCCCTGGAAACTCCCAGCTAGGCTCCTTCTTGTTGGGCATCGTCAGCCCGTTCCATAGAAGGCAAGCTTGGAGTATTGTTTCCAATTGCATCCACACTACCCTCCGCCTCCAAACGCCTATCTTCATCTTCCCGGTGGGCATCAAGTCCAGCATGAGGCACCGGCTCCATCTAACTAGTTTCACTTATAGGTGAAGCAAATGAAAACTCATTTTCATAGAATACAACATCTCTCAAAACAAAAAATTGTTGCGTCTCTAAATTGTACAATCTCCACCCTTTTTTTCCAAAAGGATACCTAATGAAAATGCATTTCCAACTTCTACTTGTAAATTTGTCTCCTAGAGTCCTCTGATTATGGGCATAGCAGAAAGACCCAAACATCCTAAGATGCTCATATGAAGGGGGTGCCCATGAAGAATTTCATAGGGAGTCTTGCCATCTAAAATCATAGAAGGGGTTGGTTTATCAAATATTCCGTAGTTAAAACACATTTCCCCTAAAAATCAATGGGAAGATTACCTCAAAATCTCAAAGCCCTAGCTGCATTCATAACATGCTAATGCTTCCATTCTACTCTGTTGTTTTGTCTACGTGTTCTAGTACAAGAAGTATGAAAAATCGTCCCATGTTCCAAAAAATAAATTTTCATACAAGTAAATTCCGCATCGTTATGACTTCTGACAATTTTAACTTGCTTATTAAATTGTATATCAACCATAGCAAAAAAAAATTCTTCAAAGTCTGAGAAACCTCCTTATTATCCACTAATAGATGGTCCCAAGTTGCACGGGAAAAATTATCCACAATTGTCAAAAAGTAATAAGCACCACAAAATGAAGCAGTTCAATAAGGGCCCCACAAATCATAATGAATTACTTGAAATCAGTTCGAGGCCTTATTGTGACTGAGTGGAAAATTATCTCTAGTTTGCTTTACTCGATGACAAATATCACAATGTTTACTCAAAATGTCACTACTTTTCCTAATGTCTATTGTCGGAACTAACCTGCTAACTTTGAGCGAAGGATGACCCAATTGTGCATGCCATAACTCAAGTGAGGCCATCCTAGCCACTTTGTGAGTCTTTACACGTGGCTTATTCTAAAAGTAGTGAAGTCCATCTTTACGTTCACCTGCACCAATAAGCATCTTTGAAGTGCGGTCCTGTAAAACACACATATGTTTAGTAAAAGCTATAACACAATGAGTTTCATCAATAATTTGTGACACAGAAATTAAATTACAAGATAACCCAGGCACATAAAGAACATTTGACAAAACAAAAATTTCGTCAAGTTCAATAGACCCCTCATTAGTGGCAAGCACACTACTCCTATTTGGCAAACCGACAGGATAAGCTGAGATGTCTTTTAAATCATTCAAAATTTCCAGCCTTCCTATCATGTGGTTTATAGCTCCTGTATCAATAATCCAAGAGGCATTCTCATTCTTACTAATCAATTTATTTACAGAATTAGCCTTATGTGAGTTTATTGGTGAAGAAGAGATGCCTACTATTTGATATTAAGATCAGGCAGCCTCTGTTTCCCCCATTCTTCTCCGAGTTGCCGCCTAAGGCTGGTATGTGCTACAATTGCCATGAATTCAACATGGTCATCTTTATCTTATTCCATAATTTTGACTTGTTCTTCTCGAACCATGGTTGAATAAACTCATTTCAATGATGGTAGAGGTTCGGTTGCCAGCAGACTGGATCGCACTTTTCCATACAAATTTCCATCAAGGCCTATGAGGAATTGATAAACTCGCTCTTCCTCTTACTTTTTGGCAATTTTTGGGCCAATGTTACATTTGTACATGCCATAGCCACAAAGCAAAAATCGATCATAATCAGTCAATTCATTCCACAATAGCTTTAGTTTTCCATAGTAAGCAATGATTGAAAGCGTCTTATGTTTACAATCCGTCAATTATGCCTTCAATTGCTGAACTCAGGGTCTGTTACAATTGAAAAATGATCCTTGATATTTTACCACAAATCAACGGTGGTTTACGTATATGATATTGTTGAGCATCAACCTGGTCCAATGGTGTTTAAAATCTACAACACAAGCATGGATTGCACTGTCCATCACTCTTCTAATTCAGGAGAAGCATCGTCTAGTTAGGTGATCTTCCATTCAATAAATCCCCATTTCCGTCTAGCTCTTAGCGCGGTTCGTTAGCCCTCACCCATTCTTCATAGTTATCACCTTTCAACTGAACTTAAGTGAAAATATTCCCAGGATTGTCACTCAAGTTTAGATCGCATGGTGAAACTGTTTTCTTCGTGATTTCGGGTTTCGGTTTGTCGTGTTTGTCTGCCATGGCTCAGATTCCAAAACAATTAGTTGAGTATTGGAAGAGAAAATCCTCAGCTTCTCATTCATCCATAAACTTCTTACATACATCAATGAGAATAATCAACTAAATCTCGTACTTTCCTGTACAAGCTACTATGAGCGTGGAAGCCAAATAATAGAAACATAAATATGCCAAAGACAGCACCTAGCCTAATAGAAACAAAAATCAAGCAATATAAGAGCATAAATTATTCAAGAGCTAATGCAGCCAAAAACTTAAGGTGATGATTGAATGTGTGCACTCATGTAATTGCCCTTTGGGCTTGAAATATGAATGCTGCAATTGTTCCTCACCTAACGAAAATTCAATGTCAGGGCGGCTAGATTTGAAATAGAGATCTATCGCATAAAAAACCTCTCATACAATATTTAGGAACCAACTCGACCATAACTTAAGTTAATAGTTGAACACCTAGGAACAACTTTTATACTGTGACATAAACATTGTTTCCGTTAGGTTTTAAATCTGAAACACATATTAAAAAAAAGGTGTTGGACACAATTGGTACCTAGTGTTTGTAGGTATTAGCTAGGTAGGTAACTAGGAAGTTGTTTGAGAATTGTTATAAGAGATGTACATTCAAAACTCCCTTTTGGTGACCTTACTTCCCCTTTATGCACCCACAAAAGGGGGAAAAAACAAAGAAAGTGTATCATGCTTTAAATGTGATCAACATAGAGCTGGAAAAACTAGTTAACAAAATTATGGGGCACACAAAATTCACCATGTCATAACACAAATAAACTTCATTATGATTTTTGTTTAAGTTTGTCTTAGTTGTTTCAATAACACTACAAACAACATAAATAAAGTTTATTATTCAAGTCTAGAGATACTATATTGAGTATTTCCTTTTTGTTAAAAAAAGGGATTCTCTATATTCGAATGACATCTACAATCAATGCAGATATCAACAATATAAATTGTAAAGTGTTGAAAAGATTCATTCAACCAACCGAATTAACTAAAAAACAAAAATCATGTTAAAAAATGTCAAAAATTGCGATGGATAGTATGCACCAAAAACAAAAATGTTTTTAATAAAGGGCGTATGGCGACAGAATACAGCATCCATCGCTGATTGCATCGGATACAATATTTTGCCACCCATCCCGCTCCATCAACAACAGATATTCCATTGCTGATTCCATCGAATATAACATTTTTCACCCATCACGCACTTGCGTGTCATCCCTGACTAGCCGTCACCAGCTCCCTCGCCATTATTTTCGTGAATCTGTCGCTAAGTCCTCAGCTACGGGCTAAAATGCAACCATGCAATTCCATCGCCAATTCCGTTGTTGGTCTAGAAATTCCCTCACTAAATTCCTTATTTTCATGGCTATACGACCTTTTTTTGGAAGTGTTCTATTTAGTTATTGTTCTCGTATTATAACGTTTTGAAAGGGTTCTCTACACATACATTTGGCACGGTTTGGTAGACCAAATGCTAAGCCACATCACCATAGAGGAGGTGAAGACGGTGACTAATATGGCTCATTTGGTTGGTGGTAATCAGTGATGTAATGCAATTAAAATAACATTGTTTATTACATTACCATGTTTGGTTGGCTAGAGACCCATGTAATCAAAATTACCATGTAATCAAAATTACATAGAAGGCTGTAATAAGAATAACATGGGCCTCCTTGGACAATCCTCATTACATTCTCTGAGGCAATCAAATTTTGGCCCGTTGGAAGGCCTGATACCTTCTGAACCCCCATCCAAAAAAACTAGCTCTCCTTTCTCTCTCTCCAGAGTCGCCATAGACATGTCGAGCTTTCTCTCTCTTCACTCTTGCTCCCTTGATATGCTATTTTCGATCTACTTAAATTAGAAGCAGGAATTTGTGGTTAGAAGGATCGATTTAAGGTAAGTGTTGCACAAAGCTGTCTATCCTCCATCTCCAGTCTGCTAATTGCCTCTTCGTTATGAAGATTTATCATACAAGTTGATATAATATTCATCCTATGCGATTAATTTGAGTTAATCACTGCAGTTCGTAGGAAATTAGACTGATTTACCTCAATCTCAAGTCATTGTGGATTTGGTAATCTACTTCCTTCATTCTCTAAGGATTCTGCATTGGTTGTTGCCGATCTGTTGATGTATTTGGCTTTTCTAGGAAAAAATTTGATTTTTCTGGGGAAAATTTGTGATATGCTTTTATGGATTTTATAGTAGTTATTCGATCATCTTATTCTTTCTCCCTCGTCTCTCTATTCAATCGTATTCTACTTTAGGTAATTCCTCTATGTGTTTTCTAATTTGGGTTTCCTCAATTAGTTAGTTTTATCAACATATTATGACCGATTTTCAATCTCTTTCATTTCTGCTATGTGTAATTGATTTATTCTTTGTCTAGCTTGGTTGTGATTTTTGATCTCTTTCGTTTCTGCTATGGTTTGATTTGGGGTTTGGTTTTGATGTGTATTGAGTACTGTTATAGTGCTATTCTCAATAACTGGCTTGAAGTTTATTCTTGGTTTTTGGACTTATAATTGATTTGTTCTTTGTCTAGCTTCGTTGTGAACCACCTTGATGATAGAGTGCCTTGGCACCTGCTAGAACTATTTGTGTCTTGTTTTGGTTCAATGATCTAAATAGGTAATTAGTGTAATATTATTATGGACTTATAATTGCACAGTCAATTCCATTGTGTGGATTTACTATGGTTATCTTGATCAAGGGTTTCTGCTTAAAAGTGGAAGGTTTGAATTGGTGTAGTATTATTTTATTTGACAGTTAGATAACACAATTAACTAAATCAGTGATAGAATAGAAGAACCTCAACTTATTTGTTTTTGTCATTGCTTGGAAGCTTACATGGTGTTGACAGCTTGGAATCACCGTAGGAAATTAGATTCATTCATAAAAGCGATATATGGTATGGGATGTAACTTGTAGTTTCGATTCACAAAAGCCATGGCTCGTTTGAACTTAGCCACAAGGAGAACAAAAAAGAGAAAGTAATATGCAAGCTTGGTCATGTTATGATTGGAAGTTTTGAATGTGATTGACTGTTTTTCTCAATTATTTGTCATATTTTGAAGTACCACAAAGATAATTACTCTTTAAAGAAGCCATATTCTTTAACAGAGCATACATATTGGAGAGTCAGCTATGTAAATGGCTTGATTCGTGAGAGTGATAGGAAATGCATTGACCATCTTAGAATGGATGGACACACTTTCTTTAAGCTATGTATGCTAAGATCCATAGAGATGTTGGATGATAGCAAATACATGCCATTAGAAGAGCAAGCGACTTTGTTTCTTAATATTCTTGCACATCACACAAAGAACCAGATTATTCGTGATGCATTTAAGAGGTTAGGATTGACTATCAGTGAGTATTTCAGTAAGGTGTTGAAGGTTGTTATAAGATTACAAAATGTATTGCTCAAGAAACCAGAACCTATTAAAGATAACTCTAGAGATGAGCAATGGAAATGGTTCAAGGTATAAACTATACCTAGTAATGCTTTGACAATTGTTTTCATATGAAATTCTTAACTCATTTATGTTGTATTGGGTCTTAGAATTGCATTGGTGCTTTGGATGGAACATATATCAAGATGCGAGTGCCAGAGGTGGACAAGGCTTGATATCAAAATCATAAGGGTGAAATAACCATAAACTTGTTAGCTGCATGCTCAACAGCCATGGAATATATATATGTTCTATCAGGTTGGGAGGGGCCTGTGGCGATAGTAGAGTTCTTCAGGATGCAATGAGTTAAAGAAATGGCCTAAGAATCCCACACGGTAAGAAAATAGTTGCTTAGAATAGTCTGGTGTTTTTTAAAAATACTTTTGGAGTTAATAATTCAGTGTTTTCATATGTTATGGGCAATAGCTCTTCATGGATGTGGGTTTTATGAATTACGAAGGTCTTCTAGCCCCTTATAAGGGACAACTATATCATTTGAATGAATGGCTAATTTGTTACGAGCCAACAACTCCAAAAGAGTTGTTTAATATTAAGGATTGATTTGTTAGAAATATAATAGAGAGATGTTTTGGCGTGTTGAAGATGCGTTGGGCTATTCTTAGTAGTCCTCGATTGTATCGTGTTCACATGATGAATAGAATTATCATGGCTTATTGCCTACTTCATAATCTTATGAGAAAAGAGATGGCCATGGATCCTGTAGAGGAATAGTGCAATATGAGTTGACCAAGATAGCAAAAAGAAGATGAAGAGCATATAGACACCATTGAATCTTTTGATGAATAGAGAGTGAAGCATGATCAATTAGCTAGAGAGATGTTTGATAGCTGGCGGGCAAGTAGGAGACAAAGATGGCTTGTTAACTTGTTTTGTTAGCATTGTTTTAGACACTTTTAAACTTGGCAAATAGTTGTCATATTTAGTTGTAGAGGTTGTAATAGTTGATGCATCTAATTGTTGGTAGCACACTTATAAACTTGTTATATTTGTAGCATGTGGTGGATTGTGATTGTGGTACCTCTATTGGTCTATCCTCTAATGTGTTCTGTCCTCTATTTCAAACATCTGATTGCTTTATTTTCTACAAGACGTGTGTTCTATTTGCCATTCTCTCCTTTATTTGAGTTGCATCAGACATCACAAATTCTGAGAATGATCTAATGAATGTAATAGTGTAATGTATGAGCGTATTGATCTAATGTGGATAGGTTTTAAGGTTGATGGCTTCAGCAAAAGACCGCGGTCTAGAAAAAAAATAAAAGAAAATGGAAAGAAGAAGATGAAGCACTCATTGAACTTCTTAAAGATCTTGTGAATGGTGAAACATCATTCAAAGCTAATAGTGGGTTTAAACCAAGGTTTCTAAACACTGCTGCAAAGAAACTTAAGGCCAAATTGCCCGAATCAAATCCAAAAGCTCAGCCACATGTGAATTCTTGACTTTGACACTTTAAAGGCATATATAATGTTGTACATGACATGGTAGTTGGAAGTTGCACAAGTGGATTTGGATGGAACACAGAAACAAAGGTAGTGGTGGCTGAGAAAGAAGTTTGGAAAGCTTATATAAAGTTAAGCTCATTCAACCTAATTTTCTAGTTTTGAAATTGAAATAAAGCCACTATTGGGTGTTTCTTGTGTACATACTAATTGATGGGATTATTTTGGGGTAAAAATAAAGAGAATCCCTTATGATTGAAATGGTAATATGAAAATTTGTTCCCTTATTTATGTATGTATTTATTTTCGGATGTGAAATCCGACAGGCGGCGGAAGATTTGATACAATTTGTTATAGCCTTTGCAATCTATATTTAAAGTTTGTATTCCTATTTTATTCTTTAGGTCCAGATGTTCTCAGCTGATTGTGATAGTTGCCATTTTTAATATAGAAGACAAGTGTATGACTTTGTGGTTCCTTTATTCCCTTTTTTGGGGAGAGGGACTATCTCTCATATTACTAAAATGGCTGGACCAGTCTGCCCTTGGTGCCATTTTTAATATAAAAGTTAAGTGTATGGCTTTGGTGAATATCAATCAAGCTAGAGTTTTGGGCTAAAAGGAATCATTATAAGTGTACTAGGTAGCCTACCCTTGGCGCCATTTGCTTGTCTTTTTTTAGGACTAGTCATATCAATTGAATTCACTAAACAGCCATGAACAAAGCCAATTCACTAAACAGCCGTGAACAAAGCCAATCTTATCATAATCGAGTTATGCAATTTGTTACGTTCAAGTTGGTTGTTTATGTGTTACTGAATATTGATGAAGATGGACTTTTCTTTTTTGTGTTACTAAATATTGGCATATAAAGTATATGCCTCGGATCGGGTTATGCAATTTCAATGTGGACTTTTGAATGATGGGTTGTTTAAGACTTTCAGGTGCCATTTCTAAGGGCAAATTCTTTGGTGGGTGGTGAATTAGAACCCAAGGAATGCAAAGTTTTTATTAGTCTCTATCAATTATAGTATTCATGGATCAATAAGCATGGCTTTGATTATGAACCTTGAGAAGTTCTGCTATTGTTCTAATTGAAGCAAAACTTGCAGCCTAAGTATGTTCAGATGCCTATTTTAAGACCTTTCTGCTTGTTCGCTCTTAGTTGGCAATCCATCATCAAGCACATCTCAGTCAACAATCATCTCCTTCTTTACATGTTCAGTATGCTTATCTCTGTTTACATCTTCATTATGAACCTTGTTTTTGAATATGTCAAAGGGATTTGGCCCATTAGATACATGAATGAAAAGGAAATTTTGCAACTTATTATGAGGATTTGTGCATTATTAATACTTTAGTCTATTTTCATGTAATGCCCCCAAATTAAACATGTATCATTGTTTATATTCTCCTTAATAAAACACTCAATTGTAATCTGATAAATCCAATGATAGGGGTATTATCGCCGTCCAAAAGGACAAGACTTGAAATGTGAGTGCTATAAATGACACAGTTAAGCATAGCATCAATCATACACCTTCACATATGATCAACCGTTCACAACTATATTAACCAATGTAGGGTTTATAGACCATAAGAAAATAATTCACCATCTACTGAAGAATTCAAAATACAACTTTAAAGTATGCATATACTGCATTACTTCTGATCCATCCGGATTTTCTTGCTTCACTTATTCTGTTCAACTGATTTGCTGGCATGAGGGAAATTCTCTGAGCATTTGCCTAAAACAAAACATGAAAAATATTTCAAACTGTGAGCCGAAGCTCAGTGTGTGTATTCCTGTATTAATAAATGATCTCTAAATAAATGGTTTGGGCGGCCACTTTGCAATTTAATTTAAGTTAAAACAGGAAATAAGATAAATGCAAAACTACATTGCTAGTTATTATCTGATAGATAGTGAACCCCTTTATACTGTTACGATCTAGGGATAGGTGTACACCTGCCAAGCCGATCAGGGATCAGGCCTAAAGCCGCGCGGATAACTGTAGGGCGAATGCCCTATAGATGATAACTGACGGGGCCACGAATTAACTGATAAATCACTGTGTAAACTGATTTATTGATGTACTTACCAAAACGTGGTAATGTTGATAAATACGCTCTGATTTCTAAAGATATAGGCAATGGACGTACCTGAAGTTTTTAAAATGATATTTCACTTGATAATCCGTATGCACAATGGAAAATGATAGACTAGGCCCCAATTTTAATAAAAAAATGTAATTATAGGTAAATGTAGTTAGTAAACCAAATTCACTGACATAATTTTTAACTTTAATGGAAATTGATTAAGTAACAAGGCTTCAACAATGCCACAAATTCAATATAAAATAAGTTACATCAAAATGATCTGAAAAATAAATTAGTTAGAGTCATTGAACTCAAAATACAATAAATTGAAATAAAATAGACAAGATTAAAATGATTAGGCTAATAATGAAAAGATTTTAATTGATATAAATGAAATATGGGCTTCTGTTATTTCTGAAATAGATAATAGAAAGTGCAATGCATCTGCAATGGATAATAGAAACTATAATGCTTCTAAAATGGATAAAGGAAGGTTTAATATCATGAGGGGTGTTGTGAGGTTTACAAAGACTCAAATAACCTCAGTTTGATCTGTTAAGTACTGGTTTCTTTCTTCACATAATATCGTTTGATGGTCTACTTTAGAAAATTCATATCTTTTACTCCCGATCTCCAATTGAGATATAAAACCCCAATATGAAAAGCTTATAATGTCCACTAAAACTTTCATTTACAACACAAAGCGTGATTCACATAGTAAGTCCCTAAAATTAGAGTAGAATATAGATGTACACAATTTCAGTTCAATCTGTGCAGTCATAGCAAAACGACCATAACTTTTTCCACAGAACTCGAATTAAGGCGATTCAAAAAGCATGTTAAATATAACTCATTAATCTATCCACACACCAAAAAGCACAAATTTTCAATGAGCCAATCACTACCAGGTTTTTTCGTAAAATTCACTGTTCAAATATGCTCCCAGTTTTGATGTATTCTGCATAGGCTTCAGTAAATGGACCATAACTTTGTCCACACAATGCGAAATTAAGTAATTCCAAAGCCCATTGAAAGCTACTATCCTGCTATAGATACCCACCAAAAATAATGATTTTCCCATGCATTGTTTGTTACCAGTTTAATCTGAAACAGACCCCTATTTCAGGTCTGTTTACAGCCCAATAATTACATCTTTGCAATCTTTTCTTCACATAACCACCCACTAAAATCACTCCATAACTTACATAAATTAGCATAAACATCTTGATATCCATCATCAATGCCAAAGATCACAAAATCTCATTTAAAACGATCCAAATCCATCACTTCAGACTAACTTGCATGATCGAAGACAAACTCAACCTTAGCATGCTTTCGTGCTTAGCCAACAAATTAACACCTCAAAAATAGCTCTTACCATTATCGAAATAACATGATCAATAAACAGAATCAGAATCAAAACCAAAATACAACAAACCAACAAGATAAGGTTAGGGTTTACCTCACTTGGGGATTAAAAGGGAGAGATGAAGATGATGCTTGATGTGGGAGGCATTTGGGTGGTGGATGGTGGCCAGGGGGTGGTTGGCTGGTGGCTGGAAAGTGGCTGGAAGGTGGTGGATCAGCCAAGAGAAGAAGGCAGCCGTGTAAGAGGGAGAAGGAAGGGTGAGTGGATGAGAGAAGAGGATGACTCGATCACTAACTTGAGTAAGCAAAATACTTGGCTGAAAATTGAAGTAAAAACACTTGGCTGAAAATGTAAATCCCCAAAGTAATATATTTGCTCATTATAATTAGGGTTTATGATGGTAATTAGCTAAACAAATGGATTAGGAACTTGTTGGGCCAAAATTGGCCCTAAATGAGTTCGGGTTCGGAAAGTAAATTAAACCGAGTGCGATAAATTAAATTTGTTTTTTCGAAACTCGATATTAAATGTGATATCATTGAAAAAAAAAAGTTTAATTTTTTAAATCATAATTATCCTAATATCAATTTCTCAGAAAAATTATTTTTGGTAAATGAAACTCGAATTGTAAAGTGGAGCCCCAAATGAATTTTTCCAACCAGGATAATTAAATGAAATAAAAAAATGTTAAAATTTAATAATATAACTTAATTAAATAAATAAATAAACATGATTTAGGGTCGGGATAATACAACCTTCCCCCCTTAAAGAGTTTCGTCCTTGAAACTTATGAACTTTGACGATCATGCAAGGTGCTTTTAGATAAATATGAGTACTTGGCTTTCACTTCTTGCTCAGTTTTCCAAGTAGCTTTCGGGGATGTATAATTTGCCCAAGGCAATTTGATTTAAGGTATCTGCTTGGTACTAAACTGCTTCATCCTGTGATATAACATCTGAACTAGGTGCTCTTGAAAACACAAGACCCCCAATGACTGCAATGGGTTTGATTATGACAGCGTGATCAGGATATGAAATATACTGCTTGAGTTGTGAGGCAAGGAATGCACGTGTTTGAGTTATATAGATAGATCTAGTCGGCAAACCACTTGTACCATACCATCAAATTCTCAGTGGTATACTTGTATATTCAGGATGATACACGTCATGCTCTGATACCAAATCTGCAACGCCCCCAAATTAAACATGTATCATTGTTTATATTCTCCTTAATAAAACACTTAATTGTAATCTGATAAATCCAATGATAGGGGCATTATCGCCGTCTAAAAGGGCAAGGATTGAAATGTGAGTGCTATAAATGACATAGTTAAGTATAGCTTCAATCATACACCTTCACATATGATCGACCGTTCACAACTATAATAACCAATGTAGGGTTTGTAGACCATAAGAAAATAATTCACCATCTACTGAAGAATTCAAAATACAACTTTAAAGTATGTATATACTGCATTACTTTTGATCCATCCGGATTTCCTTACTTCACTTATTCTCTTCAACTGATTTGCTGGCATGAGGGCAATTCTCTGGGCGTTGGCCTAAAACAAAACATGAAAAACATTTTGAATTATGAGCCGAAGCTGAGTGCGTGCATTGCGGTATTGATAAATGATCTATAAATAAATGGTTTGGGCAGCCACTTTGCAATTCAATTTAAGTTAAAACAGGGAATAAGATAAATGTAAAACTGCATTGCTAGTTATTATCTGATAGATAGTGAACCCCTTGATACTGTTACGATCTATGGATAGGTGTACACCTGCCAGGCCGATCGGGGATCTGGCCTGAAGCCGCGCGGGTAACTGTAGGGCGAATGCCCTATAGATGATAACTGATTGGGTCACGAATTAACTGATAAATCACTGTGTAAACTGATTCATTGATGTACTTATCAAAACATGGCCTCTTTCAATAAACTGATATGGTCCAATAAATCTTGGCCTCAGTTTAGTTCGCAGTTCAACCTCCTGATACCCTTAGTTGGCAGAACTGTCTGAACAACCTTATCGTGTTCCTGAAATTCCAGGAATCTCCTTCTTTTACCCATATAGCTTTTCTATCGGTTCCAATGGTATATTTTCGAGAGTCTTCTGACATATGTCACCTTATTGAATGCTGGAGGAGAACTTCATGACCCAAAACATGATTTTATTGTCAATGTCTGCTGTTATTTTAACCTAATGTTTCATGTAGGATTCGCTGCTAGTGCTATCACAACGTCGATTGCTAGGAGTTCCATACTTTCTTCGCATGCAAATGCTGGTCATAAGTCATGAAGTACTATAGGCTCCAACTCCAAAGAGTTGGATCCATTGATATGTTTAGATGCTTTTCCATCTGTTTCAGGATGATAAGAACTACTAAAGTTCAATCTAGTTCTAAAAACTCCTTGAAGTGCATGCCAAAACAGGCTTAAAATCTCTGATCTCTATCAGACACTATATCTGAAGGAATCCCATGACAAAGTCCATTGAAATTGAATCCCTTTCTCAAGATTCTGCTTTGTTCGTTGGAGCTCGGTATCACTATCCTAATTCCCTCTAATTTCCTCCATTAGGGAAGGTTGTAAGATAAGTGCCGGCAATTTAACATTCGCCTTCCTGGGTGACGCTAATTGAATGTCAAGCCCCCTAAGCCCTCTCAAGAGATTCAGCTGAGTAATCACTATAGGGCACAAGGGATATCGTGTCTTCCTATTCAGGGCATCTGTCACAATATTTTCAGTTCTTGCTTGACATTGGATCCACCACAACTAATGTTTCATATAGATTAGGCTTCTTCTGAGTGAAGATGTACTTCAGACTCTGATGGTTAGTGTAGATTGCACAAGGTAGACCTTACAAGTAATGTTTTCAAATTCTCAGTACACCTAGATTATGGGTAAAGTACCACCCATAAGACTTCAACTATTGGGAGAAATAAGGTACTACTATATCTTCTTGCTACCTTTCTAGCCTGCTTCAACAAATTAGTCAGAGAAGCTAATCTTTGACAACTCCTTTCTGAACTCGATAATTCCCTACTAAAACCCAACAAGTTTCCAGTCTCAATGCATTGGTGGATCTACAGCACGTTGTAACTGCTTTTGCCTTTTGCAAATTAACCTTAATCTCATCCTTTGGAACCATATGTTCCAAAGCTACCATTGCTTCTAACCAAAACTCATGCTTCTTGTATTTGCTATGTCATTGATGTTCTTTCAAGGTCTATAACACTGTCCTCAAATGAACAATCTGCTCATCTTTATCCTTGGAGTATTTCAAGATATCTTTTATAAATACCACCACACTTGTCTAGATATGATCTGAAGCTCGATTCATAAGATCCGTAAAGGCCGCAGGGCCATTGATTAAGCCAAAAGGCATCATAATGAATTCATAATGACCCAAACATGGTCCTTAGTGTAGTTTTGGTAATGTATTCAAATATGATGCTAAGTTGATGGTACCCTGACCTCAAATCAATCTTAGATCAGACTCCTGCTCCCTGCAGTTGATCAAATAAGTCATCTACTTGGGCGATGGGTATGAGGTTTTGATGGTGATCTTGTTCATGTGTGAAATCAATACATAACCTCGAGGTTCCATTCTTGTTCTTTACAATCAACACTGGGGCATCCATGGTGATACACTTGGCCTAATAAAGTCCATCTGTAACAGTTCATCTAGCTGAATCTGTAATTCCTTAAGCTCAGTTGGGGCTATACGATATGAGATTTTTGAGATGGATTAGGCACCAAGGATGAATTCAATCTCGTAGCCAATTTCTCTTGGCGGAGCAGTCGCGGTATCTTTTCCAGAAAACTTATCTGAACTCACAAACTATAGGGTTGTCTTCTGCTTTTTCTTCCTTAGGTTGAATGTTAATAGCATAACACCAATGCACAATAAATCCTTGACACAAGCTCATTTCTAAAATGCTATCAAAGTCTGACCAGTCAAATTGAATCAAAACTCTAGGAGAAACTATCTCACTAGTAGGAATTGAAACAAATTTATGAAATGTAGAACACTCAACTCTAGAGTCATTGGATAATTTGATTCCATAATTAATTTCTGCCTTCTTATTCTCAAGGTTCACTTGCATGGCAGATCGCATGAATATCAATGAATGAGTGGCAACTGAATCAATCAATACACAAAATGGCTTCGAAATTAAAAGAAAGCTTCAGTGCTGCACCAGAGATAGCAACTTCCTTCTTGCTCAACACATAAGCCCTTCTTACAGCTGCGGGCCTTGAAAGTGAGAGCCCTTATCTACAACATTCAGTTTTCGGGAGTAGGCAGCGATGAGGTGCTCTGGGCTACCACACCACGTGCATTTGTTAGTTCCCATTTGGCAATCGGAGGTAGTGTAGTTATCCTTTCCACAAATCTGCTCCAAGTTAATTTAGGCCCTAAGAGTTTGTTCTTAACAGTGTTCTACCAAATATCGGTTTCACCCGTTAGATAAAATGTTCCAATGTTCACCTTTTTATCCCCTGGAACCTATACTATAGTGAAAAGTTTCTCCATTCCTCGAATACAGTCTTCAAGTTCTACTGGGTCATACTTTTCACTCTAGAGTTCTTTAGTTTGAATTAACTGAAGGCGTTTTTCTAAAGGGCAGTAACCCATCAAAATTTTTCACTGATGTAATCCAAATGCATAGCAAAATTTTGATTATCAAACTTAAGTTTTATGCAAGTGAACATTCGAAGGAAATTTAGATTGAATCAGCCAAAATGGGTAGACACATCACGTTTCCCTTAGCAATGGATTCCACACGTTTGATAATAACCAACCTTTATACAAAGCGTAGTTAAGATCTACCTTCTATTCAAGCGTGCTACAAAATTATCATCTAGCAGCAATTGGGCTCTTAAAAGAGGAAAAGGTGACCAGAACTGATGAAGATGTAACATGAGAGTGAATGATAATGCAACTTGATGGGGAGATGCTATGAAGACAAAAGATGAAGCCCCTAGTCAAAGTGAGGAGTATCCAACAGTTGATAATCCAACAGTGACAATGATAGATGGTATGTTACCCAAAGGTGCAGTGAAATATTTTCAAAAGTAATGCCTACTTCACAGATGAAGGTGGGGTCAATGGACTGCGTCCAAGGGTTTGGGCAATTTAAGCAAGTCTTAGATTGCATTGGATTGAAGCAAAATGTCTCTCTAAAGTGTCCTTGGTTTCTCTTATTTGAAATATTCTATACCATCAGACTTCTAGGCTAACTTTCATTGCCCACTGGTCTCCAAATGTGCTGTAATTACTTTCTATACTTTGACATAAACTAACTAAAACATCTCTATCTGATGGAATGCATAGGCTGCAAATGAACTAAACTCCGACCTTGTGCATTAGGATTCTGCCCAATTTGCAGACTTTGACTTGTCTAATAGTTTTGAATAACCAAATGACCTCTAATCCACTTGAAACTTGTTTCATATGAAAGTTGGGATGGAGACCCCTTGCATTAACCATATTGATCATGGACAAAAGTTACTTCAAGGTCGGTCCTTGTGCACTGATCAAAACTGTCAAGTTGATTAAACTTGTGTATTCCGCCCATACTTGGTTTTTCCTATGCATTTAACCTCAAAATGAGTCAAGGTCTTTTCATAGGACACATTTATAATAACCCCCCAACCTTAGGACTACGAGTGTTAGTGATTCTACAATTTTCGAGGTGAAACGGATAGAGTTTCGCCTGCAAACTGGCCAATTCTCAGGCTTAAAGCCTTACATCACATCATCTGCATTGAATAGAAGTATAAAAAGATACCAAATCAAACTCAACGGCTACACGTCGAAGACCACAGCTCTACGGGCTACACGCCCAGAATATAAGGGTTTACATTCCAAAAATAAACAATTCAAGCTAAAAGAATGGCATACCATTTAGATAGGTGGCTTATATGATAATACATACCTAAATGCATTGGAGCACCTTCAACTTGTTATTCAAAATCTCCGTCAAATCTACTACTTGAGATCAAACTATATACACTTTATGTGGGTCTATCTGACAAAGAAGAATATACGAGTAGAATATGTGTGAGATAAGCAGACATTACCATTGTCATAAATCTCCAAGGATATCATGATAGTCCTCATTCCTCACTAACCAACTTTCTTAGTATCTTAACTCCATACTCCATATCCCCTAAAAAAAAATCTCAACCTGGCTCTGATACCAAATCTGTAATGCCTCCAAATTAAACATGTATCATTGTTTATTCACCTTAATAAAACACTCAATTGTAATCTGATAAATCCAATGATAAAGGCATTACCGCCGTCCAAAAGGACAAGACTTGAAATGTGAGTGCTATAAATGATACAGTTAAGCATAGCTTCAATCACGCACCTTCACATATGATCAACCGTTCACAACTATATAAACCAATGCAGGGTTTATAGACCATAAGAAAATAATTCACCATCTACTGAAGAATTCAAAATACAACTTTAAAGTATGCATATACTGCATTACTTATGATCTATCCAGATTTCCTTGCTTCACTTATTCTCTTCAACTGATTTGCTGCCATGAGGACAATTCTCTGAGCATTTACCTAAAACAAAATATGAAAAATATTTCGAACTGTGAGGCGAAGCTCAGTACGTGCATTCCTGTATTGATAAATGATCTCTAAATAAATGGTTTGAGCAGCCGCTTTGCCATTCAATTTAAGCTAAAACAGGGAATAAGATAAATGCAAAACTGCATTACTAGTTATTATATGATAGATAGTGAACCCCTTGATACTGTTACGATCTATGGATAGGTGTACACCTGCCAAGCCGATTGGGGACCTGGCCTAAAGCCGCATGGGTAACTGTAGGGCGAATGCTCGATAGATGATAACTGACAGAGTCACGAATTAACTGATAAATCACTGTGTAAACTAATTCATTGATGTACTTACCAAAACATGGTAATGTTGATAAATACACTCTGATTTCTAAAGATACAGGCAATAGACGTACCTGAAGTCTTTAAAATGATATTTCACTTGATAATGCATATGCACAATGAAAAATGATAGACTAAACCCCGATTCTAATAAAGAAATGTAATTATAGGTAAATGTAGTTAGTAAACCAAATTCACTGACATAATTTATAACTTTAATGGAAATTGATTAAGTAAGAAGGCTTCAACAATGCCACAAATTCAATATAAAATAAGTTACAACAAATTGATCTGAAAAATAAATCAGTTAGAGTCATTGAACTCGAAATACAACAAATTGAAATAAAATAGACAAGATTAAAATGATTAAGCTAATAATGAAAAGATTTTAATTGATATAAATGAAATATGGGCTTCCGTTATTTCTGAAATAGATAATAGAAAGTGTAATGCATCTGTAATGGATAATAGAAACTATAATGCTTCTAAAATGGATAAAGGAAGGTTTAATATAATGAGGGGTGTTGTGATGTTTATAAAGACTCAAATAACCTCAGTTTGATCTGTTAAGTACTGGTTTCTTTCTTCACACAATATCGTTTGATGGTCTACTTTAGAAAATTCATATCTTTCACTCCCGACCTCCAATTGAGATATAAAACCCCAATATGAAAAGCTTATAATGTCCACTGAAACTTTCATTTACAACACAAAGCGTGATTCGTATAGTAAGTCGCTAAAATTAGAGTAGAATATAGATATGCACAATTTCAGTTCAATCTGTGCAGTCATAGCAAAACGGCCATAACTTTTTCCACAGAACTCGAATTAAGGCGATTCAAAAAGCATATTAATATAACTCATTGATCTATCTACACACCAAAAATCACATATTTTCAATGAGCCAATCAATACCAGTTTTTTTTTGTAAAGTTTACTGTTCAAATATGCTCCCAGTTCCGATGTATTCTATGTACGCTTCAGTAAATGGATCATAACTTTGTCCACACAACTCGAAATTAAGTAATTCCAAAGCCCGTTGAAAGATAACATTCTACTCTAGATACCTACCAAAAAGCATGATTTTCCCATGCATCGTTTGTTACCAGTTTAATCTGAAACAGACCCCTATTTTAGGTCTGTTTACAGCTCAATAATTACATCTTTGCAATCTTTTCTTCACATAAGCACCCACTAAAATCACTCCATAACTTACATAAATTAGCATAAACACCTTGATATTCATCATCAATGCCAAAGATCACAAAATCTCATTTAAAACAATCCAAATCTATCACTTCAAACTAACTTGCATGATTAAAGACAAACTCAACCTTAGCATGATTTCATGCTTAGCCAACAAATTAACACCTCAAAAATAGCTCTTACCATTATTGAAATAGCATGATCAATAAACAAAATCAGAATCAAAACCAAAATACAACAAACCAACAAGATAAGGTTAGGGTTTACCTCACTTGGTGATTAAAAGGGAGAGATGAAGGTGATACTTGATGTGGGAGGTGTTTGGGTGGTGGATGGTGGCCAGAGGGTGGCTGGCTGGTGGCTGGAAAGTGGCTGGAAGGTGGTGGATCAGCCAAGAGAAGAAGGCAACTGTGTAAGAGGGGGAAGGAAGGGTGAGTAGATGAGAGAAGAGGATGACTAGATCACTAACTTGAGTAAGCAAATACTTGGCTGAAAATTGAAGTAAAAACACTTGGCTGAAAATGTAAATCCCCAAAATAATATATTTGCTAATTATAATTAGGGTTTATGATGGTAATTAGCTAAACAAATGAATTAGGAACTTGTTGGGCCAAAATTGGCACTAAATGAGTTCGGGTTCGGAAAGTAAATTAAACCGAGTGCGATAAATTAAATTTGTTTTTCCGAAACTCGAAATTAAATGTGATATCATGAAAAAAAATAATTTAATCTTTTAAATCATAATTATCAAGGCCTAATATCAATTTCTCTGAAAAATTATTTTCGGTAAATGAAACTCGAATTGCAAAGTGGAGCCCCAAATGAATTCTCTCAACCGGGATGATTAAATGAGATAAATAAATGTAAAAAATTAATAATATGACTTAATTAAATAAATAAACATGGTTTAGGATCGGGATATTACATTTCAGTATGTTTCTCTCAGTTTACATCTCAGTCTGTTTTTGAATATGTCAAAGGGATCACGACTATTAGATAGATGAATATGTCAAAGGGATCAGACTGTTTCTCTCAGTTTACATCTCCTTCTTTAATGTTTATAATTGCTCTTTTAAGTGGTTGTGTTCTAATATTATTAACACTTCACGGTACAAAATCACCCTAGAGCTAATGATTAGAGAGGTGAACTGCACCCTTATTATGAGGATTTGTGCATTATCTTTGGAAAGGATTGTACTTCAGGGAAAGATGCTCAAGGCCCTGAAGAAGTGGAAGATGAGGTGAATGAAGAGTGAGAAAATGAAGAGTCAAGTAAGAACAATGAACCTAAATCCTTGTCTGCTCAAGAGACTTCTGTGGTTGAGGCAAGTTATGGGAAATCTAGGAACTTAGGAAAACCGATAAGAGCATCTGATAACTTAGTTAAAGGCGCATTAGAAGTTGCATCCATTCTCGGGAGAGAGATAAGGGATGCTAGTAGCAACATCAGTCGAGCTATCGGCTTTGATGTCGACTTAAGTGAGAAGCGCTCCGAATTGAATGAAGAATTGACTAACTTTGGTTCGACAACCATGGAGAGGCATCGAGCGGTAAGAAAGATCACATCTGAACCGGAAAGCATATATGTATTTTTCAGTATCCCTGATGCCGAAAGGAAAGAGTAGGTGCAAGCTCTTCTTCGAGGGATATTTAGACTCAGTAAGATAATTAATTATATGATTATATGCATTTTTGGTTCTCGTTACTCTCCTATATTAATGGTTTTTCTTCTCTACGACCTCACAGGTTTGCCATCACCACAATCATCATCGTCCCTCTCTTGCTAGTCTAATCATATATGAAGAACTTTATTAAGTGAAGAATGCTGTTGGACTTTGAATATGACAGAACATTTTGAAACCTATGCTATATAGTTTAGATATTTGTGGTTATTAAAATTTCTCATATGTGTTTATGCTTAATGTTGGGTCATCAGTATTTTAGAATTGGTGAAACAATTGTGAAGTTTATTTGGTTTTACTTAATAGAGATGAAGTTTCGATTAAAATGAATTTTAGTATTTAAGTTTAAATTAGTCATTTTATTTCTTGTAATTTTGTATGACATATGCTCTCTCATCATATCATGCATAATTATGACAGAGAAAACCACAACTAATAATATTGACAATCTCAAGAATAAAAATTTTTAAATAAAGTTGGATGCAAAGTTGATTCCATTGCATATTAGATAACTAACCAAACATGGTATTGGAATGGTATTTATATTACATTATGTAATTAGTTTATGACCAACCGAATATGGTAATGCAATCACTATTGCATTGCACTTCCTTTCTATTACATTACATTGTTGATTGCTTTATAACCTAATTGCATTGCATCAAAGCAAACGCTACAATAACATCTTTAGATTTAAAAACTTTTGAACCTTGAGTAAAATAATATGTCGATGCAGGTTTGTTAGATACTTTATATGATAATACGTAGAAACAGGCATAACATAGAGACTCTAAAATTGCAATGAGTAAATATGCTTAGAGATTATGAGTGGTGCTGAAAATAAAGAGAGACCAGACAATTTATTTTTTTGTGAAGTTCACTTAACCATCAGGCTATATCTTCTCCTAAGTCCTGCTCCTAGGATTTTAACCAATTTCATTATCTTCTCGAGACAACCCAGCAAGTGTCATCTAATGCTTTCCTATAATCAATGTTTTCTCTAAGTACTCTGATAAGTTTATTGTTTAACAAGAGTCATATGGCTCCGTGTTAGCAACAGAGTTCTCCATTAGCACCCTTTGATAGCTCACTGCCTAACAAAAGCCTCGTTGCTCCTTGTTAGTCATAGAGTTTTTGCCTGAGCACTCTGTGATAACTTACTAGTATGAACTATCCTGCTCCTTACCTGCAGTTGGGGGTTTTCTTACAGTACCCTAATAGGCTTAACTCCATGTCACAAGCCCGTTCCTTGACTACATGTTAGCATTTTTTCCGGCTCCTTAATGAAGTTGATATAATCTCTCACTGGCTCTATGACAACCCTTGTTCAAAGTGCTCACTCACTCGTGGACATCTTGAACCTTGAGTATAGTTACTCTAAGGTTGATAACATACTTTTGTCTACAAATAATTAGAAGAGGGACATCTAAACTTTGTTTCCTCTCAAGTATTACAAGAGTATTATAGATATTAGAGTGAAGCGCAGATGAGAACGATTCCTAAAGATTGGGAGTAAATAGCATAAGGTGTTCCAACCTTATTCTTTTGTCTTGGTCCTATATTTATGGGCCATTTAGCTTTATATGACCATTGGAGACAAGTGCTAGTTGTTAGGATAAGGACAAACTCGCTCTAGGATTTTGATCTTGGATTGTAGGGGCCTCATCAATATCTTTGGAGAAATCTTTCGACATTTCCTTTTTACTCTTTTGTTTGGGCACATTTTAGATCATATTTGACTTTATAGTGATAACCTATTAACCCATCAAAGCATGTTTGCTGCTTTGCAATGTCTTCTTCTTTTTGAATCCAAATTTTCTTTGGATAAAATCATCCACTTACCACACTTATGAATTTCTTTCATCTTTTTAGATCAATCACATGCATTATTTAGCAATATAAAATTCAAATGAATTTTCTCCAAGTCATCATTAAATATTTCTTTGCAAACTTTAGACTTAGAAGAAATTTAATTCTGATGACTTTCAAGGCTCTGACATCTTTTGAGTTTAACGATTTGCAACTCTTATCTGACTCTAGAATCTTTTGACTATAATGCATCTTTGACTATTTGATTCATAAATTATTTTTCACTTTAATGCCATCCAACTCTAATACAACTTTGATATCTCTGGTTAGAGTGAACTAGATTTTTCCCTTTTCCTTTTGATCTTTCCTCATGAATATGTGCATGTATTTATTTTGTGGGTTGTTTCCTTTCTTTGCATAAGTAAAACATTCATCCATCCTTATTCTTGGACGTGCTATGTTCTTCTTTAGGCTATTGTGTTTAATCTCAAAATGGGATCGTCACCTAAAACTTGGGCTAGGTAGTCATCGATCTTGACTATGAGCTTCACACTCATAGTCCTTGTTAAGGTCTCTCTAATTATGGTACTTCATATATTTGATCTTCCATTGCTCCTATATGATCTTCAATTGAGTCAATCAAATGGAGGTTGTTCAGCTCTTTACAAATTCAGAACTTGACTGCTTTCATGTGTGGGAGCTCTTATTAACTTGCTTTCTTTACTTATTTTCAATTCAAAAAACATTTGAGTGAATTATAATAAATCTTTCAGTCGCAAGCATATTAATCACACTAATAAGTTTAAAAACTCACATGTCAAAATCTTATTATAAACAAACTCATAAATTAGTTGTAACCATGTAAGGGATTCATCTCATATATAATCTTTTTTAGCTTGAACACTAAGTAAATATGATCAAGAATATCTTTTGCTTGAGATTAAACATTTAACTAATTCCTTCATCATTTAGTCAATTGAGAATTCTCAAAAGCATGTCTAAGAAAGGTCAGTGTCAAGGATTCTCACGAACCATGGTCACAAATCGCAACATATTCCACCACATTTAGCATATATCAGCACATATCATCACAATAATCACTCACAGTTAATGTGAACATCATCGCCCTTGATTGGTTTGTCATTATCAAAATCAATATCTTCTTAATTAGACCTGGTAGTTTTACATAGGCATTATCTGGGGATATAGTTGCAATTTCACATATGCGAGTACACACACACACACACACACACACACACACACACACACACACATACATACACACACGTGTAGGCACACACACATTGATGCGGAGCAAACTAAGAAGTCCAACCTCCTAATCAATATCAAGGCTTTGGTTCAACTTAGGCCCTTAGTCACCTATGAGAGTGGTACCCAAGTACTTGGCTCTCCTAAGTCCTTGTTAATTTAAGAGCCCTAAGGAAAGCTTAGGGAAGGTGGCATGGCACCTAGTCGCCTAAATAAGGAGCCTTGCTATTTTATCTCCAAGTCACCTAATTTTATTTTACTTTCTTGTTTTGGGCAGAACATATGACTTGACTTCTAGCTCATTTTTGGCTACATAAATAGGATCCATTTTAGGTAAATTTTACATGGATGGATATCCCCAGACGTCTATTTTCCAACAAGCCAAAGAGCATCATCAAATTCCAAGAATCGAGCAAGGTATAGGGTTTTAACCGAGCCATAGTTTGTGTAGGGTCTGGAGCTGTATGTTTTTATTTAAGGATTTATTTGGGACACCAAAAGGGAGAATTAAGGGCTCAAACTTGGTGGGTAGCTGATAGACACTTCTATAAGGCTCCCATAAAAATCCCCACCTTAATCTTCCCCATTTGAATAGGAGAATGACATCACCAAGGGGAAGCAATGTGCAGCCAAATTCCGACACGCCAATATCCCCTAGTGGTCCCCATTTAATTATATAATTAAATTGAATTTCATTCAAAAAAATCCTTACAATGCTATTGGCTAGTACTAAGCTTGGGCAATGGCATATCTTGCTATTTAATTCCTCTTCTCTTGTATTACATTTAGCTTTTGATGAATATGAATGGATGAAAAGGCTAGAAGCCATTTTCTCTATCAAAAATCTCTAAATCTTTATCTTTAGTGATCTAGAGTCATCCCTTTATATTAATCCTTAGTGCTTAGGCTTTAGGGATTAATTGGTGGGTTGCTAATCTTGTTGTGCTTTCTAGAATCAAAAGAGCTTCTTTTTGATTTGGGGTTTCCTCCATTTGGGTTGTTCTAGAGATATTCAACTTACTGGATCTTCACTTTGATGATTAAGCCCTTATTTGGCCAAATGGACTTCTAAATTCGCTTCAGTTAGTATCAAAGCACAAGGATCCTTCAAGAGTAAGCATCAAAGCCTTACACTTTCTGATTGGAATTTGTTGATTGAGTTCTCTCTTTTGTTATTTTGGGATTTGGATACTTTCTACTCCACCTTCTTCTCTCATTCTCCTCAAAGAGCCCAAACACTCTTCCTTGCTTCCTTTTCAATCTAAAACCCTAAAAATCGACATTTGATTTCTCCATAAAACTCCTCGTTTAGTCCACAAAATCCCCAACCACAACACAACTCAAATACTCCACAAAAAAGCCAAAACACCTACCTGCGCCAACCAGAAAATCGGCATGGTCTGACCATGCCCCCAGGCACAACCTTGCTACTTGCTGCTCTGGAAAAAATTTTCTGGCATGGCTACCCCTATTTTGGCTCGTGCTTCTTCTTGCATGACCACGCCCCCCTATTTTGGCTCGTGCTTCTTCTTGCATGACCACGCCACCTTTTCCCGGACCCTTAACCTTCTTCCTTCTCTTGTCTACCTTCAACCATGACTAATGATGGAGAACCTTCTCAACCTAGAGGCACCTCTCTAAAGTTAGCCCATGGAATGAGGAGAGACAAGGCCACAATCGAACTTCAAGAACAAGTAAGAAAACTCATAAGGGAGCTAGAGCAAGTAAGGGAATCTGAACGACGCATTTTCTAACCTAAGGAGCTTGATGTCTACCTGATTGACATTGCCTACTCATCTTCTCATGAGGACCATGAGGATAGAGGTACTATGGGGAGAGGTAATCCTAGAGATAATCTTAGTGACCTTAAGGTTGAGGCACTCGAGTTCGATGGTAACCTCAAACCGAAAAACTGCATTGATTGGGCGCAAGCTATTGAGAGGATCATTGAACTCAAGGAGTACAATGATGAAAAGGCCTTCAACTTGGTCATTCTCAAGTTAAAAGGGTATGCCTCCTTGTGGTATGAGACCTTGAAGAAAAATAGAGCAAGGAAAACTAAGTTTAAAATTAAGACTTGGTCTAAGCTCAAGAAATACATGGAGAAGAGGTTCTTACCTCCTTTATATAAATGAGAGCTTTACCTCAAGATTATCTCTCTTAGCCAAGAAAACCTCAAGGTAGAGGAGTACATTCGAGAACAACTCCAAATGAGAAATGGCTTGAATGAAGACAATAAGCTTACTATTGCTAGGTTCATTAAGGGACTATCACCTAGCATTGCTCACGAGGTGGAGCTACAACTGTATTTATCTTTCAATGATGTTTTCCACCTAGAAATCAAGATTGAGAAACAACTTAAAGGTAGAAATCTGTTCGCAACTCCTTCCCCTCATCAACTCTAAAGCACACGTAAGAGTTTCCCTTCCTACAATAAGGGTGACACTACCCCCACACCTATTAACGCCTTAAATAAGGGTAAAGGGATTGCTATTGAGCCTCCTAAGAGGTTGGAGGGAATAAAGTGTTTCAAATGCCATGGGTATGGGCACTTCAAAGCGGATTGTCCTAATTAAAGGACCCTCTCTATTAGAGAGGTGGAAGAGATCTAATCTCTAGAGGAAGAAACTAGTGAAGAAGAGTTTAAAGAGGAAGATCACAGGGTAGTCACTCCATATGTTGGACAGCTATTAGTGATCCGAAGAGCCCTCCATGCCAAAGAGGTTCCTGTTGAACCTAGTCTCAATGTACCATTGGAGGCAAGGTGTGTGCGCTTATTATCAATAGAGGTAGTTGCACTAATGTGGATTCTATGGCTCTCATTGACAAGCTTCAAGTCCCCACCAAGGTGCATCCCACCCCTTATACTCTTCAATTGCTCAAGTAAGGAAGCGAGGTAACCTTTGTTAAATAAGCTCTTATCTCTTTTTCAGTTGGTCCTTATTGTGGTGAGGTCTTTTGTGATGTTCTTTCTATGAATGCTTGTCATGTATTGTTTGGTAGACCTTAGTTGTATGACAACCATGTGATGCATGATGGGCATGCCAACACATATGCCCTTAAGTTCAAGGAACGTAGCGTCACTTTCATCCCCCTACCAGCACCCAAACCTCTCAAAATTAAACTAGGGAAAGGAAGTAAGAAAAGCCTCTACATAAGTGAGACACAGGTGGAGAGAGCCATTAGTAAGAGCAAACCTTTATTTGCCTTATTTATGGTTAAATCAAACACTGGTGAGGAAGTGAAACCCTTACACCCCCTTGCTCAATCACTCTTGAGAGAGTTTAAGGATGTTTTTTCTAACGATCGACCACCGGAGCTCCCTCTTATAAGAGGAATTGAGCACTTTGCCGAACAAGCTGGCTTATACTACTTGGCTCTCTCAAGTCCTTGTTAATTTTTAAGCCTTCAGGAGCCCAAATTAATCTTAGGAAAGGTCGTATGATACTTAGTGATCTAAATAAGGAGCCTGCCTATCTTATCACTAAGTGAACCTATTTTATTTTACTTCTTTGTTCTAGGCAAAACATATAGCCTAAATTCTAGCTCATTTTTGGCTCGATAAATGAGACTTGTTTTGGGTAAATTTTGAATGGATGGATAGCACAGATGCCTATTTTTCAACAAGCCAAAGAGCATTATCAAATTCTAAGAATCGAGCAAGTTATGGGCTTTAATCGAGCCATGGTCTGCGCAGGGTCTGGAGGTGCATGTTTTTACTCAAGGATTTATTTGGGTCATCAAATGGGAGAGCTAAGGGCTTAAACATGGTGGGTAGCCGATAGAATATTCTAGAAGGCTTCCATAAAAATACCCACCTTAATCTTCCCCATTTGGATAGGAGAATGACATCACCAAGGAGAAAGAATGTACAGCCAAATTTCAGCACACCAATATCCCATAGTGGTCCCCCTTTAGTTATACAATTAGCTTGAATTTCATTAGACAAAATCCTTATAATGCTATTGGCTAGTATTAAGCTCGGGGGAGGGGGTATCTCACTATTTAATTCTTCATCGCTTGTATTACATTTGGCTTTTGATGAATATGAATGAATGAAAAGGCTAGAAGCCATTTTCTCTCTCAAAAATCTCTTAATCTTTATCTCTTATTAGAATGGCGATTTAGAGTCATCCATTTATATTAATCCTTGGTGCTTAGGCTTTAGGGGATTAATTGGTGGGTTGCTTATTGTTGAATTAGAGAGTACACAACCACAAGAGGGGGGTGAATTGTGGTGTCCGATTTTTCGCAAGTTGCTGACAAACAGTCTTAGACCCTGTTCGCACAGGTTGTTTCTGAGATAAGCAGAAGCGAAAATCCAACAAAATTGAATGCGGAAATAATGGACACAGGATTTTTACGTGGAAAACACCTCTAGCCCAACTGAGGTTAAAAACCACGACCTACCTCCTGTAGGATTTGCACACTTCACTAAACGGGCTAAACACATTACAATAGTAACACACCTTGTTACAACTTGTAACACACGTAACTTGTCTTCCCTAAGACGAGTTACCCCACGTCCAAAATCCCCTTGATTTGGACACACACTCTTCTCACTCTTGTGAAAGAAGAATATAAAGGAAAAACACCCTATTACAATGCTTCTTTAACTAAGTTAATATAGGGTACAATGAAGTCCTAGTATGCCAACTTTGAAAGCTCAATTAATTCACTCACAAGGCTCGGTTTTCTTTTCAAACGTTTTAGCTCATGAACTCAGATTTTTTCTCTTTGAAAACCGATATCTCCAAGATTGTAAGAAGCCGCCTTTTATAGTGCTTGGAACACAATTCATCAAATTTTTGGAAACTAAAAAATCTGAAGAATATAGAATCCTTTACCCACAAGGGATGGAAAAACTATTTCTGAAATTTTTGGAAACTAAAATCCTAGAGAAAATAGAATCCTTTAGCTACAAGGGGTAAGGTGACATGAGCTGAAAACACTTCCTGAACCGCGTGCATAAGGCGGTGTTCTTTAGCAGCTAGCCCATGTTTTTCTCAACTACCTTATCCACTTGCCAAAAATTGGATATTCTTTTTATTCAAAAAGATTTTGCAAATCCCTTAAGATTTTTGATAACCGTTTTTAGGGTAAAGAATAAGATACTCCATAGAAAAATCTTTCTTGCAAATCTTTGAAGAAGCTGCTCAAAATCCAAAAGATAAAAATCGTGCAAAGCAGTTTTTCGCAGCTTATTCTGGAAACACCCTGATCGCCCTGTTTCCAAGGTTGTTCTGAAGGGTGATCCGAAATATTTTCCGAAAAGCAAAACCGTTTCCAGTGAGTGGTAAATTAAAACTTTCTAATTGGCATATTAACAAGAGTCTAAAAATATAAAACCAAATCAAATCAAGACATCTTGTTGTAACCACTAGTCATCTTGTAGAACGACTTTGCTGCAAACACTTCACAGAATATGCTTCAAACACCGCACGGAACCTGTTTGTCACAGCTGCACATATCTTATGTTTCAAACACTTCTCAGGATATGCTTCAAAACACCTCACAGAACCTGTTCCTCACAGGTGTTCTTACATTGCTGACTTGAGTCCCTGTTCTTGATAAACCATTAGTCAAGCAGTTTTAATACATTGAGAACAGCAGTAAGGTCCTGTTTGGAAAGCTTGTTTGGAGCAACAACAACAACACTTGGATTTGTTATCATCAAAACTTTATACATTTTAACAAATTCCTCCTTTTTGATGATGACAAACCAAGTGACCATATTGACTTTCAAGGGCAATTGAAGTGATTAGTGCCAATTATTTATAGGACCGACAATTCACATGAAGCAGTCAGTATCGAAAGAGTGTAAGAAATTTAACTCGTCCATGGCAAAACTAAAACAATATTGGTCATCCTATCTTCCCCCTTTTGGCATCATTAAAAAGTAGGGGCGAACAGTCAAACAGAGGGTGTTTGCTATCACCACCACTTGGGTAATGGAGGAAAGTCAACAGGCGATACACTCAAGTGTTTTGGTACGGTAATGAGATTGGCCATCCTAGTCACACACAAGCAATTCACAACAAAAAGCAAGCAAGGCAAAGCCAATCAAAAAACAAGATATCCTGTCATTCATCAAAAGAGTGCAACAGAGTACAAACTGATTCACCAAGAGAAGTGAGAACAGGCTATGAGAACAACAGATGGGAACAGCTCATGAGGGTGTTCAAGGAGCAGAAGGAGAAAATTTTGCTGAAAGTGAAGAGAGAAGGGCGAGGAGATCTGCATGGCGTTTTGCATTTAGAGCTTTTTCCTCGTCCAGGGCAGCCTTTACAGCGTTAAGCTCAGTACTGAGGCGAGAGTTTTCTTCCAAAGCAGCCTCAAGCTTGGTTGAGGAACTGCCAGGAACAGGAGGACGGGATGTTCTGGTCCCCTGTTCTGAGGCAGACCCTTCAATCAAAGCATACCCACACCCCATAAGGGTGTTACTCCGATCTCATCAATGAACTGAGCGCCCACCTTCTTCTGCAGTGTCACCCCAAAGTGCTCAAACACACTAGTCAGAAAGAAGCCGTATCCCAGATCATATTCCCTAGAGGTGTTTGCAATTCTTGCAATATGTCGAATCATGATGGCAGGAAGGTTAATTTGCACTTCCGTGTCCATCAGATCCATCAAACACTGATCCATGGCATCAGCAAGATTGCGACTCTAGCCTCTAGGGATGACATTCTTGATGATAAACCAAAATAGCAATTGATGGAGCGATGTCATGTCCCCTTTCTTCACAGACTTGGGTGTTTGCAGGCTTGGTTGCTGGCTAAATTTCTGGGCGAGTTCCAGCAGCCTGACTGTCCCTAGAATAGTCTTGTCTTCCCTCACATATATATCAAAGCCTGTGGAGGGAATCCCCAGAATGTCCCTTAATATCTTCGCATCAAAGCGAAGCTACTTCCCATTAACAATACTTGTCACCACTCCTTCGGTGACAGTGCAGTTGGCATAGAACTCTGCCAACTCATGTACAGAACACCCCAGCTGGGTGTTTGTAAACAACTCATACCACCCCTGTGCATGCAGCTTGTGCAGAAACACCCCCAGTCCCTGTTCCTCAAAATATTTGACCTTTATAATTTTGCCCATGACAACCCGTCTCTGAAGCAATTGGGTCAGTTTGGCTGAGATTGCAGACGGGTTAGATTTCTTGGCTCGTTTAGGTTGGGGCTTAGTAGGAGGGTCTTGGGTGGAGGCATGTTTGAGGGAGGCTTTTCTCTTGGGAGTTTTGAGGGGTGATGGTTTTGGTATAGGAAGAGGCTTATCCTCTGAGGACTCTGAGAACACGGGCGTGCCCTGTTTGAAGGCAGTGTTCTCAGTGTCGCTATCTGATGAAGGCTCAGAGGAGGAATCAATCTCCTCAACAACAGGGGCTGACTGTTTGGCAGGACGAGGAGTGGAGTGAAAAGCTATTCGGGCTGATTTTCTTGTGGGTCTGTTTGTGGGTTTGGCCGAAGAGGGGATTTGTGGTTTTGGTTTGACAGGGGTTCACTTTTTGAGGGCGCTTCAGTCTGGCCGCTTTTAGGCCTTGATGGTGGTCGTGTTCTTGGTACTCTAGCACGCCTAGCCACAATTTTGTACCTTTTGCGTTTCTCACCGATTTGTGTTACCGGTGTGGCTTGTGCAGGCTTAATAGGGGACTCCTCCAGTAGACCACTACTTCCCCCTTCTTCTCTTGACAAATCCTCCCTTAGGTTTTCCTTAAAAATTTCAGGCCCTGTTTCTGACCCTGTTTCCTTAAGAACTCAGGAAACAGCCCAAACGAATTGATGTCATCTAACCCATGGTTCAACAGAAAAAGTTCATCTAAAGCCCCCAATTTCTCTTTCAGATGCCCCAACAAGTTCTTGGGGTTGACATGCGCCCGTTTCACCAAACAAAATCAATTCCCACCCAAATTTGTACGGGATATCTTCCAATTTCAAATTCACTGTTCTAAGGTCGATACTTTTCAAAAACCCAAAAGGTTTATAGGCAATGGGTCGAGGAGGTTCAGTATTTTTACCTTCCATGAGGGCCGTCAGAAATTGTGTAGGTGCAAACAGGGCTGTGGCTGTTTGCAAGGCTGTGCCCTGTGTCTGGTTGCCCTGGGTCAAGGTCGAGGAGCTCTCGAAGCTAATGGGGAATGCCATTTTTCAGAGGAAGGAGAGAGATTAGGGTTTCTTGAACAGAGTTTCAAAGCAAGAGAGTTTCGGTGGAGGTGAGAGATTGAGCAAGAGCTTTAAAGGGAGAGAGAGACGTGTGAAATCTTTAAAAGATTTTGCCCGTTTTTGCAACGGACTTTAGCATTTATTGCGCACGCCTCGGGAAGAGATTAGCAGTTTTCAATTTGTTGCACACATTTGACAAACAAGAGGCGTACCTGTTTCTGATGCTTGTTCTTGAGGTTACTTGCTCGGTAACATTGGACAATAAGGGCAATCTCATTAGACCTCAACGAGTGTCAGCAAGTTGCAAACCTCACATATGCTAAACATAGCACACAAGTTGATTGCAAACAAAAATTTAACATATTGTACTTGTCACTTTTAAATTTTGCAAACAGGGAGAGAGAACAGGTTGGTCAGGTTGTTCTAATTAAGCCTAATTCGAGTCTATTCCTTTCAAATTGTTCTCTACTCAATGCCTTTGTGAATATATCAGCAATTTGATTTTCAGTGGCACAAAAATTCATTGAGATCACTCCTTTTTCAACATTGTCTCTCAAGAAATGATGACGAATGTCAATATGTTTTGTTCTTTTGTGTTGACATGGATTTTTGGCAATGTTAATTGCACTTGTATTGTCACAATAAATAGGAATGCATCCTATGTCAACACAAAAGTCCTTGAGTTGTTGTTTTATCCATAATAACTGAGCACAACAAGATGCAGCTGCCACATACTCAGCTTCTGCTGTGGACAAGGCAACAGAGAGTTGTTTCTTGGTTGCCCAAGATACCAAACAAGGTCCAAGAAAGTGAGCCATACCTGAGGTGCTTTTCCTATCAACCAAGAAACCTGCGTAATCAGTATCAGCATGCCCAACAAGATCAAAGTTGCAACCTTTAGGATACCATAAGGCTAGATCACGTGTATGTCTTAAGTACCTAAAAATCCTTTTAATAGCCTTTAGATGAGTTTTTTTAGGGTTTGACTGAAAACATGCACATAGACCAACACTAAAAACAATGTCAGGTCTACTAGCAGTTAGATATAAGAGTGACCCTATCATGCCCTTATAGGATTTCTCCTCAACTGAGGGACTACCATCATCCATTACTAACCTAGTTGAAGGAGAGATGGGAGTATCAATGGGCTTGGCTGATTCCATCCCAAAACATTAAGTAATTCCTTAATATACTTTTGTTGATGGATCATGGTGCCGTTTAAAATTTGCTTGATTTGCAAGCCTAAAAAGAAATTAAGCTCACCCATCATGCTCATTTCAAACTCACTCCTCATCATTTTTGAAAATTCATTACACAATTCATGATGAGTTGCACCAAATATGATGTCATCGACATATACTTGGACAATCAACAAATGTTCCCCCTTAGATTTTAAAAACAAGGTATTGTCTACCTTGCCTCTTGTAAAATCATTTTCCAATAAAAAACTTGACAACCGCTCATACCAAGCTCTAGGGGCTTGTTTCAAACCATAAAGTGCTTTTGTCAAGTTTGAAAACATGGTTAGGAAATTCATCACTTTCAAAACCGGGGGGTTGTTTGACATACACTTCCTCTTTAAGGTACCCATTTAGAAACGCACTTTTAACATCCATTTGATATAACTTGATCTCCATGTGGGCTTCAAAAGCTATCAAGATTCGAATGGCTTCCATCCTTGCAACAGGTGCAAAAGTCTCTTCATAATCAATTCCCTCTTCTTGGTTGTAGCCTTGAACCACCAGCCGGGCTTTGTTCCTAGTGATTGTTCCGTACTCATCTAGCTTGTTACGGAACACCCACTTGGTTCCAATGATTGTTCTATCCTCTGGCCGTGGCACAAGGTGCCATACCTTGTTTCTTTCAAACTGATGGAGTTCTTCTTGCATGGCTGTGACCCAATCTGAATCTGCAAGAGCCTCATTAATATTCTTAGGCTCAATTTTTGAGAGAAAAGCATAGAAAGCACAGAAATTTTTAAGCCTAGATCTAGTTTGAACTCTTACATTAATATCAGACAAAATTTGATCAAGAGGATGTGAACTTTGGTATTTCCATGATCGTAGTGAAAGTGGGTTCACAGATATGCTCTCCATCCTAGCTGGAATACTTGGCGAAACAAGTTCAGGTCCTGTCCCCAAGCCTGTTTGGGAGCCTGTTCCTGAAATTATCTCAGAAGGGTTCGGCTGATGTTGTCCCGAACAGGGTTCCACCCTGTTTTCCCCTGTTTGGTTCACACCCTGCCTACCTTCCTGAAGAACAGCTTCAGACCTTGATCTCTCAGGTTGATCCTTACCTGGTTCATCTTGAAGCAGCATGTCTTTTTTAACAAGACCAAGTTCGAGGTCTTCCTCCTGTGTATCATTCTCACTTAGAGAGTTAGTTTCAGCAAAAAGCACATGCACACTTTCTTCAACACACAAGGTTCTCTTATTAAACACTTTGTATGCCTTACTATGTGAGGAGTAACCGAGGAATATTGCCTCGTCACTCCTTGGATCAAATTTCCCTAAGGCATCCTTTCCATTATTATGCACAAAACATTTACACCCAAAAACTCTCAAATGCAAAATATTTGGTTTTCTTCCTTTGAGGATCTCATAAGGAGTTTTGTTAAGAACAGGTCTAATCATGCATCTATTTATAATGTAACATGATGTGTTTAAAGCTTCAGCCCAAAAATTTCTAGGAAGACCACTAGCAACAAGCATTGTTCTAGTCATGTCCTCTAGAGTACGATTTTTGCGCTCTACCACCCCGTTCTGTTGGGGTGTTCTTGGAGCTGAAAAATTGTGATCAACACCATGCTCATTACAATAGTTAATAAAGCTCGAATTTTCAAATTCTGTACCATGGTCAGACCTTATGCATACTAAAGAATGTCCTACCCTCTTTTCAGTCTTTTTAATGAAAGCAAGAAATTTTTCAAAAGTTTCATCTTTAGAAGCCAAAAACAAAGTCCAAGTGAAACGAGAGTAGTCATCCACTATCACAAGCACATACCTCTTGCCACCTTGGCTCATGATCCTCATTGGACCACATAGATCCATATGTATTAATTCAAGGGGTCGAGTAGTGCTTATACACTTTTTAGACTTAAATGAATTTTTGACTTGTTTGCCTTTGGCACATGCATCACATACCTTGTCATCATTGAATTTGATGGAAGGTAAGCCAACTACTAATTCTTTGGTTACAAGTTTGTTCAAAAGAGAGTGGCTTGCATGACCTAGTCTTTTGTGCCAAAGCATAACATCATCTTTTAATGCACTCAAACAAGTCAAATTATTTTGGGGAAGAGTAGAAATACATACTTTATAAACATTTTTGTGTCGCTTCCCCCTCAACACAACATCTCCTGTGTTCATGTTTACAACCAAGTAACGTGTTGGAGAGAACACTACTAGGTTGTCTTTGTCACACAGTTGGGACACACTTAGCAAGTTATGTTTTAAACCATCCACAAAATAAACATTGTCAATTGAATGGGAGAGTGACTCACATATCTTACCTATACCGACAATTGTCCTAGATTTGCCGTTTCCAAATGCCACACTCCCTCCTTCTGATGCTGTAAGTGAGAGAAAATTTGATTTTTCACCAGTCATATGCCTCGAACACCCACTGTCAACATACCACAGCTGCCTGTTCCCTAGACTGTTTTTTGCACTGTTTACTGGGTTGTTTGCTGGGTTGTTCTCTCTCACTTCAGCCTGCAAAACAAATCAAGGGTTAGTTTTGGGAACCCAGATCCACTTGGGTCCCATTCCTTTAGACGTGTAAATCTCATCTTTCCTAACCCACATTTGTTTTACATGCACTGAGTTCTTTTTAATGGCATACTTTCTTATAGGACAAGCATATCGATAATGCCCCGTTCTACCACAATGAAAACAAACAAAATTTTCAGGTAATCCCACATATTTGTTATTCACTGGATAGGTCATCTTAGGCGTAAAACCTAGTCCTCTTCTATTTTGACTATGATGAGTGTTTAACCATTCCAACGCCCTTGAGGACCTGTTCCAGAGCTTGTTTGTGGCAAGGTCCGATTCTAAGTGTTTTATTTTTCTAAGCACCTTTCTGTTTTCTTCCAACAAAGACTCGACCTTACCTTTTACGTCAAGAGATTCTTTTTCTAGCTCAGTCAGTTTAGTGGAACAAGTCTCTTCTTTCATAAGTAGAGTTTCTTTAAGCACATTGATGTTTTCATGCAAGGCAAGAGTTTCTTTGTCAACTTCAAGCTTTTCTAATTTAAGGGTTTCATTTTCAAGTTCTAAATCTCGAACATCCCTTTTTAATTCAGCACATATATCCATTATATTGTACACTAATTTCTCAAGAGTTGATTTATTTAGATCACGTACCTTGTTCTTGAGTTGAGTCAGACTATCCGTTGACCCATCACCTGAATCAGTGTCACTCCTTGCCATGAGTGCTACATCA
This sequence comes from Carnegiea gigantea, assembly GCA_029747015.1. Taxonomy (NCBI): domain Eukaryota; kingdom Viridiplantae; phylum Streptophyta; class Magnoliopsida; order Caryophyllales; family Cactaceae; genus Carnegiea; species Carnegiea gigantea. The sequence continues at coordinate 116,796 of JAKOGI010001831.1, read as the reverse complement.
GCTTCCCTAGCTTCAGACCCTTCCTCATCCTCACTTGAATCTCCCCAGGCCGCGAGCATAGCTTTTGAGAATCTTTTCGCTGAACTGCTTACACTCTGTTTCCTCCCCTATTTTCTGGGGTGTTCGGGTTCTTATTCTTCCTTGTGCAGTGGGCAGTTTCTCACAATGTGGTCCAGCTTACCACACTTGAAACACCCAGTGAACTGTTCCCGAGGGGTGTTCCTGGCTTTGCCGAAGTCCTTCCTTTTGATGTTTTCTTTGACTTTCTTGAAGAACTTCTTAAATTTTTAAGTCATCATGGCAATCTCCTCCTCCTCAGAATCAGAATCATCTTCTAAGGCCTTTAGTGCAAGACCTCGTTCTCTCTTTGTCTCATCTTTCTGTTGAGAATATTTCCTAAGTTCATATGTTTGGAGGTTGCCAATCAGCTCATCTAGGGTGATCTTGTTCATGTCCTTAGCTTCTTGGATGGCCGTTACTTTTGCTTCCCAAGAATGAGGTAAAATTCTTAGGATCTTCCTTACCAATTCTTCGGTGGTGAAGGATTTTCCCAAGGATTTCAACTCATTCGTTATGTGAGTGAAGCGAGTGTACATGTCCATCACACTTTCCCGATCACCCATCTCGAACAGCTCATACTTTCTCATAAGCAATTCAATCCGGGATTGCTTTACTTGATTGGTCACTTCATGAGCTACTTGCAAAGCATCCCAGATTTCTTTGGCCGACTCACATTTAGATATGCGAGTATATTCATCAGGACCTAGGCCAAAATATAGGAGTTTCTTGGCCTTGGCATTCTTCTCTATCATCTTGTAATCTTTAGCATTGAACTCCTTAGGCTCCTTGGGGATTGACTTTCCATCTTTCGTTGTTTTCTTAGGGATGAGTGGTCCATGCTTGATGAGCATCCACAACTCATAGTCCTCGGCTTGGATGTAGTTTTCCATCCTATTCTTCCACCAACTATAGTGTTGGCCATTAAAGTATGGTGGACGAGTTATGGATTGACCTTCAAGCATGCCTTGTGGAGTACTCATCTTCAAGGATCTCTCAAAGGTGTTAGCTTTTCAAAGGAGAACCTGCTCTGATACCACTTGTTGAATTAGAGAGTACACAACCACAAGAGGGGGGTGAATTGTGGTGTCCGATTTTCGCAAGTTGCTGACAAACAGTCTTAGACCCTGTTCGCACAGGTTGTTTCTGAGATAAGCAGAAGCGAAAATCCAACAAAATTGAATGCGGAAATAATGGACACAGGATTTTTATGTGGAAAACACCTCTAGTCCAACTGAGGTTAAAAACCACGACCTACCTCCTGTAGGATTTGCACACTTCACTAAACGGGCTAAACACGTTACAATAGTAACACACCTTGTTACAACTTGTAATACACGTAACTTGTCTTCCCTAAGACGAGTTACCCCACGTCGAAAATCCCCTTGATTTGGACACACACTCTTCTCACTCTTGTGAAAGAAGAATATAAAGGAAAAACACCCTATTGCAATGCTTCTTTAACTAAGCTAATATAGGGTACAATGAAGTCCTAGTATGGCAACTTTGAAAGCTCAATTAATTCACTCACAAGGCTCGATTTTCTTTTCAAACGTTTTAGCTCATGAACTCAGATTTTTTTCTCTTTGAAAACCGATATCTCCAAGATTGTAAGAAGCCGCCTTTTATAGTGCTTAGAACACAATTCTTCAAATTTTTGGAAACTAAAAAATCTGAAGAATATAGAATCCTTTACCCACAAGGGATGGAAAAACTATTTCTGAAATTTTTGGAAACTAAAATCCTAGAGAAAATAGAATCCTTTAGCTACAAGGGGTAAGGTGACATGAGCTGAAAACACTTCCTGAACCGCGTGCATAAGGCGGTGTTCTTCAGCAGCTAGCCCATGTTTTTCTCAACTACCTTATCCACTTGCCAAAAATTGGATATTCTTTTTATTCAAAAAGATTTTGCAAATTCCTTAAGATTTTTGATAACCGTTTTTTAGGGTAAAGAATAAGATACTCCATAGAAAAATCTTTCTTGCAAATCTTTGAAGAAGCTGCTCAAAATCCAAAAGATAAAAATCGTGCAAAGAAGTTTTTCACAGCTTATTCTGGAAACACCCTGATCGCCCTGTTTCCAGGGTTGTTCTGAAGGGTGATCCGAAATATTTTCCGAAAAGCAAAACCGTTTCCAGTGAGTGGTAAATTAAAACTTTCTAATTGGCATATTAACAAGAGTCTAAAAATATAAAACCAAATCAAATCAAGACATCTTGTTGTAACCACTAGTCATCTTGTAGAACGACTTTGCTGCAAACACTTCACAGAATATGCTTCAAACACCGCACGGAACCTGTTTGTCACAGCTGCACATATCTTATGTTTCAAACACTTCTCAGGATACGCTTCAAAACACCTCACAGAACCTGTTCCTCACAGGTGTTCTTACATTGCTGACTTGAGTACCTGTTCTTGATAAACCATTAGTCAAACAGTTTTAATACATTGAGAACAGCAGTAAGGTCCTGTTTGGAAAGCCTGTTTGGAGCAACAACAACAACACTTTGATTTGTTATCATCAAAACTTTATACATTCTAGCACTTATCTTGCTGCTCTTTCAAGAATCAAAAGATTTTCTTTTTGATTTGGGGTTTCCTCTATTTGGGTTGTTCTAAAGGTATTCAGCTTCATAGGTCTTCACTTTGATGATTAAGCTTATATCTCTGATGCCAACTGAAGTAGATTTAGAAGTCCATTTGGCTAAATAAAGGCTTAATCATTCAAGTGAAGACCCATTAAGTTGAATACCTCTAGAGCAACCCAAATGGAAGAAACCCCAAATCAAAAATAAACTCTTTTGATTCTTGAAAGAAAACTAAGATAAGCAACCCACTAGTTAATCTCCTAGAGCCTAAGCACCAAGGATTAATATAAAGGGGTGACATCACTCTAATAAGAGATAAAGATTAAGAGATTTTTTAGAGAGAAAATGGCTTCTAACCTTTTCATTCATTCATATTCATCAAAAGATGAATACAATATAAAAGATGAGCAATTAAATAGCAAGACACCCCCTCCCCTAAGCTTAACAGTAGCCAATAGTATTATTATCCAATGAAATTCAAGCTAATTGTACAATTCAAGGGGGACCACTAGGGGATATTGGTGTGCTAGAATTTGGCTATACTTTCCTTCTCCTTGGTGATATCATTCTCCTATCCAAATAGGGAAGCTTGAGGAGGAGATTTTCATAGGAGTCTTTTAGAAGAGTCTATCACTACCCACCAATTTTGAGCCCTTAATTCTCCCATTTAATGACCCAAATAAATCTTTGTATAACAACATGCACAGACCATGGTTGGGTTAAAACCCCATAACTTGCTCCATTCTTTGAATTTGATGATGCTCTTTAGCTTGTTAGAAAATAGACATCTGGGGCTATCCATCCATGCAATATGTACTAAAAAGGATTCCATTTAGCAGTCAAAAATAAGCTATAAGTCATGCTATATGTTCTTCCTCGAATAAGAAGGCAAAATAAAATAGGGCCACTTGGAGATAAAATAGTTAGGCTCCTTATTTATGCTACTAAGTGTCATGCCATCTTTCCTAAGCTTATAGTTGATGTAGAGCAAACTATGAAGCCTGACTTCCTAATCAATATTGAGGTTTCAGCTCAACTTGGGCCCTTAGTCACGTGTGAGGTTGGTACCCAAGTACATGGCTCTCCTATGTCCTTATTGATTTGGGAGCCTTGAGGGACCCAAAATACACTTAGGAAAGATGGCATGGCACTTAGTAGCCTAAATAAGGAGCTTCGTTATTTTATCTCCAAGTCACCCTATTTTGTTTTACTTCCTTGTTCTGGGTCGAACATATGACCTGAATTCTAGCTTGTTTTTGGCTGGGTAAATGGGATCCATTGTGGGTAAATTTTACATGTATGAATAGCTCCAGATGTCTATTTTCTAACAAGACAGACAAATCATCAAATTCCAAGAGTTGAGTAAGTTATGGGGTTTTAATCGAGCAATGGTCTGTGAAGAGTCTAGAGGTGCACGTTTTGACTCAAGGATTTATTTACGTCATCAAATGGGAGAATTAAGGGCCCAAACTAGGTGGGTAGCTGATGGACTCTTCTAGAACGCTACCATAAAAATCCCCACCTTAATATTCCCTATTTGGATAGGAGAATGTGCAGCCAAATTCCAGTACACCAATATCCCTTAGTGGTCCCCTTTAATTATATAATTAGCTTAAATTTAATTGGACAAAGTCCTTGTAATGCTATTGGATAGTACTAAGCTTGGGGGAGGGGATATCTTGCTATTTAGTTCCTCATCTCTTGTATTACTTTCATCTTTTGACGAATATGAATGAATGAAAAGGCTAGAAGCCATTTTCTCTCTCAAAAATTGCTTAATCTTTATCTCTTATTAGAGTGGTGATTCAGAGTCATCACTTTATATTAATCATTAGTACTTAGGCTTTAGGGGATTAATTAGTGGGTTGCTTATCTTGGTGTTTTTTAAGAATCAAAAGAGTTATCTTTTGATTTAGGGTTTCCTGCATTTGGATGTTCTAGAGGTATTCAACTTAATAGGACTTCACTTAGATGATTAAGCCTTTATTTGATCAAATGGACTTCTAAATCCATTTCAGTTGGTATCTCTAGAATGTAATGGGTCCACTTGGCTAAATAAACGCTTAATCATCCAAGTGAAGGATTGATCACTTAATGGGTCGTCAAATGTGCACTTCCATATTCTGGGTAGAACATATGGCCTGAATTTTGGCTCATTTTTTGCTAGGCAAATGGGATCCCTTTTTGGTAAATTTTACATGGATGGATTGCTCCGGATGACCATTTTCCAACAAGCCAAAGAGAATCATGAAATTTTAAGATTTGAGCAAGTTATAGGGTTTTAACCGAGCCATAGTATGTGTAGGGTTTGGAGGTGCACATTTATACTCAAAGATTTATTTGGGTAACCGAATGAGAGAATTAAAGGCTCACACTTGGTGGGCAGCTGATAGACTCTTTCTAGAAGGCTTCCATAAAAATCCCCACCTTAATCCTCCCCATTTGAATAGAGAATGACATCACTAAGGAGAAGTAATATGCAGCTAAATTCTAGCACACTAATATCACTTAGTGGTCCCCTCTAATTGTACAATTAGCTTGAATTTAATTGGACCAAATTCTTGTACTCCTATTGGATAGTACTAAGTTTAGGGGAGGGGGTATCTTGCTATTTAGTTCCTCATCTCTTGTATTACATTCAACTTTTGATGAATATGAATGAATGAAAAGGCTAGAAGTCATTTTCTCTCTCAAATCTCCTAATCTTTATCTCTTATTAGAGTGGTGATTTAGAGTTATCCCTTTATATTAATCCTTGGTGGTTAGGATTTAGGGGATGAATTGGTGGGTTGCTTATCTCAATGTTCTTTCCAGAATCAAAAGGGTTTCCTTTTGATTTGGGGTTTCCGCTATTTGGGTTGTTCTAGAGGTATTCAACTTAACGGGCCTTCATTTTGATGACTAAGCCTTTGTTTAGCGAAATGGACTTCACACACTCCCTCACATAATCACTCACATACATATGTATATATATAAATGCATACATACACACATATATACATACATACATACAAATGTACATGCATATATATATATATATGTGTTTGTATGTATGTATATATGTATACATACATACATTCATACATACATACATACATACATATATATATACATACATACATACATACATACATACATGTATGCATATACGTATCATCCTAGATGGGGTTGTATAGAGTGATAAATTGAAAAATTAAAATTAATGAAATTGCATCGCACTTTGAGTCCAAGCCCCCAATGTCACAACAAGCAACTTAGGAATTTAGTCACCAATATCAGTATTAAGACTTCAAACATAAATAAAATGCAGAATTAAAAAGAAGAAAAATAGACAACATGTTTACAATGGTCGCGCTTCAAAACAAGGCTAGTCACCACGTAAGGCCCTTCTTCCCTCAGGATTTAATCACCTCCACTTCTTATTCACTTAAGAAGTACACACCAAGAAGTTTGACTTTATACTTTCTAGCGTTTGATGCTCCTTCAGCTAAGCAACCCCGGCTAGCACACTCACTAAGAATTAATCTCTCAATACCTAGCTACTCAAGTAAGTCCCCTAAATTACTTGTTATAAATCTCCCTTATAAATGTTCAATTCTTACTAAGGAGTACAATAGAGAATATTAGAGAATGATTGCACTTGTATGCTTTGCACTATGTAGTTACTTCTTGTATTTTGTCACTTGTTTAAGTTCTACATTTTATAGAGTTCAAACCTTTTTCACATTGGAGCGATACCTTGCCAAATCTTAAATGTATTCTATTCATAATCCAATGCCTCTGAACCAAACCTTGGTCCTTTCAAAAATGAAACTTATACTGAATTTGTTATAGTGATTGTGACCTCTGTTGAGGCCCGATGACTTGGATACTTATAACCAATGTACCAGTGGTTCCATCGATAAATTGTGTGACTTTGGCAGTAATGATCAAGTTTACTATTCTTGGAACTAGAATTGCTTTGAGATTCTTTATGGAATATCTCTTTAATGAAGAAGTGTTCGTATGACTTTTTCTTATTATTTGGGTTAAACCCAAGACCTTCCTTATAAAAGGACACACATTTAGATCCAAGTAATTTACCAAAATTCTCTTGACCCTTAGCGAGTTTCATGAAAGATTTATAAGAATCATCACCCTTTTTTTCAAATATGTGTTCTTATTCTCGAGGTCGCTGATTTTACTGTGTAGACTTTTATATGATCTCTATAAGTTACCATTTTCCTTTTTTAGAATTTTACTCCTTTCTATGAGCCTTGACTTGAAACATATGTTCTCGATCATATTTAACACACTTAATAGGCCTTGTGCTTGATAGCCTTTCATGAAGGCAAGAAGGTATTCCAAGGTTACCTCTTCAGATTCTTCACTCTCTTAAATGTTTTCTCTAGCCATGAGATAAAGGTTTGCTTTTTCTTCATCTTCACTTTCACTTTTAGAGCTATCATTGACACTCCATGTTACAACCATAACACTCTTGCCTCTTTTCATGGCTTTTAATCGCATTTTCTTATTTTTCTTCTTGACGTTTGGACAAGCTTTAATCATATGACCTAGAAGTCCACAAACATAGCAAGTACTTTGGTTCATATCAACCTTTAATGAAAACTTTTCTTTGGAGTTGCATTCATGCCTCTTAGAGGTGAACCCTTTCCAAAGTCCTTCAAATTCTGAATGTCTTTAAAACATCTTTTTGAATTCTCTTGCTATCATTATTCATCTTCATCATCTTCAGACTACTCAAAGTGTGTTTCAATGTCAACATTTGTGGACTTCAGTGTAATTCCGTATGGAGGTGCTTGTTCTCCATTTTCCTCTTGCAAATGAATTTCATGAATTAGAAGTTCTTCAATAAGATCCTCTATGTTGAGAGTTTTTAAGTCTTGGGCTTCATCAATTGTTGTGACTTTGGTCCCTACTTGCCTCTTTGAAGACACCGTAACACTCTTCTCACCATCTCCTACTAGAGCATGTTTTCCCCAAGGACTTGAGAAGATTATTTCAATAAGTTGTATATACATGTCCTTGATAGATTGTATAGGTAGCATTTTGAAAAGCTGGCATTGATGGGCATATAGACTGATTTTAGATTCACGAATTTAACTTATTCCTTTATAGGTGGTCACTAAGGTGTTCCAAACTTCTTTGGTTGTATCACATGCAGGCGTACTATTAAATTCATTACAATCGAAACCAAAAAATAAAATGTTCAAGACTCTATAATTTTTGGCAACTTTCTCAATTTCTTCACGAATAAATTCTAATCTAGACTTTGTAACAACATTATCTTCTTTCTTCCTAGTGGGGATGAAGTCACCTTTAGAGATGATTTTTCAAAGCTCATAACCATGGTCCTTGATTAAAATCTGCATAAGTTTTTCTAATGTGCAAAGTTAGAACCACGAAATGAAGGAGGTCTAGTAAAAGAGTATTCTTGATCAATTCAGCATTTGCAAAGAAGGCCATGATCTTTTCCATAAGACGGTCAGGTCAATATGAGTGGACATGCTCTTATGTCAATTGAAGGTCCTAAAAGTCAATGCTATATTATCTTACAGGGGATGAATAGGGTAATAACTTAAAAAAGTAAAACATAAGGAAATTACAATGCTTTTTGAGTCTGAGCTGCTAATGTCACAACAAGCAACTTTAGAAGTTAGTCATCAATGTCACTATTAAGACTTTGAACATAAATACAATGCATAATTAAAAAGAATACTAAAATGTTTACCCTTCAAAATGAAGCTAGTCACCGCCTAAGCCTTTTTTTCCCCTTAGGATTTAATCATCTCCTCTTCTTGTTCACTTAAGAAGTATTCACCAAGCACTTTGTCTTTATACACTTTCTTGAATTTAATGTTCACTCAACTAAGCAACCCTAGCAAGCACACTAAATAAGTGTTGATATCTCAAAACCTTGCTGCCTAAGTAAGTTCTCCAACTCACTTGTTATAAATCTCCCTTACAAATGTTCAATCTTATTACCAAGTACAAAAGAGAATATTAGAAAATTACTGCACATGTGTGCTTTACATTGCGTGATTTCTTCTTGTTTCTTATCACTTGCTTCAACTCACCTTTTATAGAGTTCAAATGTTTTTGGCCGTTAAAGCAATTGCTCGCCAAATTTCCTTATTCCATGTCTGGAATACAATGTCTCTGATTCATACCCTTGGCCCATCCAAAACAATTCTTGATTGAGAAATTTATTAGATCTAATTGAGACTAGATAGAGCTTAATCTGATCATTAAGGATCTCACTAAAATCAATCAAAATAATTTACAAATAAACTCAAATTTGACTTAATAGACCTTTCCCTAACTAGAACAACATAATATTTAAAAAAGCCTCATTTTAAGGCAAGAAGTATATTGCATAAAAAATATGATATACTTAATCTTTAGCAAAAGATTCTTTCCAAAGACGTTAAATATCACCGTTAGATTTACTCACACAAGGACATAAGAGGGGGGTGAATTATGTCTACCAGTTTTTTTGGTTTCCCCAAAACACTCGTTGGAACTATTTGGAACGCGTGTTTGCGGTAAAGTAGAAACAAATATAATTGCAGAAATAGTAAAGGAGACACAATATTTTTACGCGGAAAACCTTCTTTGGCCCAACTGAGGTGTAAAAACCATGACCTATCGCTGTAGGATTTCAGCAACACTTTCACTAAACAGGCCAAATTCGTTACACACGTAACACACGTAACTAGTCTACCCCGAGACCCTGGTTACACGGACACCACGTCCAACGTCTCCTAAGAGACCACGTCCAATGACTTGGACAACACGAACAACACGTGCACCATCTCCAAAGAGACCACGTCCAACGTCTCCTAAGACTTGGACAATTTCTTAATTCAATGATGACAAAAGAAATAATAAGACACCTTACTTGAATGCTTATAGACAAGCTGAATGTAAGGTACAATATAATCCCTATTATGCAAATATTGAAAACTCGATTTAGCACTCTCTTTGAAGGTTTTCTCTCAGAAAATTCATACTGACAAAGACAATTTTAAACCCTTAGAAAACCTTAAGAAAAACTAGAGAAGGAGGAGACTTAAATAGTGTGGTGCACATGGCGCACGAGCAGGGCAAAGAGAATTTCACGCCCACTTAGCAACTTGGCAGCCAAGCTCCTCACAATTGCTCCACTTGATATTCTTCCCTTAAAAGATAGGATAAAATCTTTCAAGGATCTTTCAAAAATATTTTTTAAGGGAAGAAACTTTTTTAGATTCTACAAAAAAATCTCTTAACATTGTCTTTAAAGAGAAAATCTTTTTAGACCTAACTGACATAGGAAAATTAATCCTAATTATTTTTAAGAAAATCGTCAATAAAAAATCATTCTAAAATCTTGAAATTTGTTTTTTGTTTTTGACATCAGAACACTGCAGACTAGATTTTTCAGAACTGTTCTAAGACTGTGTTCTGAAGTACTTAAAAATATTTCAAAGCAAATGCTAAGTCAAGACCTTCTAATTAGCATATTAACAAGAATCTAAAAAATCAAACCGATGCAAAGCCTAAGACTCTTGTTATCAGCTGAACTCCTTGGATATGATTTTGAAGTTCCATGCTCTGTGCTCAGAGCTGTTCTGAGACAATGTTCTCAAACTCTTGTTATTAGCTGGGCTTCTTGTGCATGTATCCACTTTGATACTCCGCGCTCATTCAAACTACTCCAAGTATTCTTCTAGATCCTGTCTTAACACTCAACTCAAGCACAATACCTAATCTTAAGTACAACATATTGACTAGTTCATTTGGATTGTCATCATCAAAACCTTACACATTAATTAGGTCTACAATTTCCCTCTTTTTGATGATGACAAACCAAATGACTGTAAGTCATCAATGGCAATTAATAGTGAGATAGAGCAAATATACATTAGTGCTAAAACAGTTATCCACCCTCATACCAAAGAGAAAACAAGAGTTAAGAGGTCAACTTAAACTAGGCAAATCAATCAAAACAAGGACATACTCATCTTCCCCCTTTTGACATCATCGAAAAGGGTTAGGAGACCAGAAACAAAAATTCAGTGTGGATGCAATCACCACCAAAGCGGTAATGCAGGAAGTAACAGCGATACACTCAAGTATATGGTATAGTAATGATATTGGCCATCCGAGTTACGCACAAACAAATAACACATGCAACAAGCAAAGTTATAGCATAAATGCATTAACCATCCAAAAATAGCCATAAACCATTAGTAGTCACATACATAACCAAGTGTTTGAAAAACAATGTTGGGAACAGGGAAAGGAATAGGTTAAGGTAGAGGAAGGTGGAGGAGGGAATTTGGCTGTGAGGGCAAGAAAGGCACTCAGTAGATCCTCGTGACGTTTGGCATTGAGAGCCTTTACCTCTACAAGTGCCTGCTTTACTTCAGCTATCTCCCCCTTCAATGTAATTGGGTCCTGCAATAGTTATCAATTGTGGGAGCACTGGATGTGGCGGCTTCACTGGGAGCAGGTCTAAGTGGTGTTTGGAGCCCCTATTCTAAAGTTGCACTACCGCCTTTTATCACTTTGAAACCACACCCAATCAACATGCTGTTGCCAATCTCATCACTGTCCTAAAAGCCTATTCTCTTCTGCAAGGAAATCCCAAGCTTCTCAAACACTGGTGTCAGCAAGAACCCATACCCCATGTCATGATCCTTGGATATGTTAGTAATTCTCCCAATATGGCTAATCATGATTGAGGGCAAGTTAATTTGCTCACCCCTATCCAACAAATCAGTGTAGCACATATCCATGGGATCAGCAAGGTTATGTCCCTGACCTTGGGGAGCAATATGCTTAATCACAAACCAAAACAACAGTCGATGCAACAGCATCATTTCCCCCTTTCTCACAGACCGAGACACAGTCAGATGGGATTTTTAGGCTAGCTTCTGGGTCAATTCCAACAGCCCTTCTTTACCTAAGACGCTCTTGTCCTCTTACATATACACATCAAAACCTTTAGAGGACACCCCAAGTAACCCACCTAACTTCTTAGCATCAAACCGTAGGTCATGATCATTAACTGTGCTTGTCACCACTCCACTGATGACAACACAGTTCGTATAGAACTCAGTCAAGTCTGGAACTGAACATCCTTTCTTAGTATCAGTGAACAGGTCTAACCATCCCTGAGCTTCCAACTTCTCTAAAAACACCCCTAGCCTCTGTTCTCGAAAGTATGACACCTTAACTACCTTCCCCCGAATCACAGATTTCTGAAGGAAATGCTCATATCTCTCAGCAAATGTTATAGCTTTTCTAATTTTCTTCTTCTTAGGTACATTAGATTCTTCAACCAGTTCAGATACTTGTTCTAGGGTGGTCCATTTTTGGGCAGGTTTCTTGGATGGAACTGGTTTGAGGGGTGTTTTGGTGGGTGTTTTGGGACTTGGTTGGAGTAGTTCATTTGAATTGCAAAATTGGTTCATCCTCATTACTATCCTCAGCATCTTCAACAACAAATTCATTATCAACATGCTCAACATCATAATCCTTTGACTCCCCAACTGATTCGGCCTCATTCCCCCTTAATCCAGACTCGGCCACAACCAGGTCATGCGCCACAATCTCTCAACCCGTAATTGGGTATACCAAAGGTACCATATCAGGGTTCAAGTCTACTAATCTTAAGTCCAAGCTCTTCAAGAACCCAAAAATAAGGGGAGTAATCAAAAAAGAAGGTGAGGGAGGTTTTTTCATACCAATTGACATCGTTTGTGGCGATGAAGGTGCCGGTGAAGTTCCCTCAAACTCATCCCAATTCCGCCCCTTTGTCTTGATAGTTGGTCTCGTAGTGATCTTAGCTGAGACGTCTTGCACTTGGAGGATGCTTGACCGCCACGAGTTCTTACCATTGTGAGGACTTGAGGTGATTTGGGGTTAGGGTTTTAAAGGATTTAAGGACGGAGAGGGAAATCGAGTTCTTGGTAGAGAGAGAGAGGGATGGATGAATGGGTTATGGAGAAAGAAAGTGGAGGGATTTAATGGTAAGCATGAGTGGCCTGAAAATCGAGGGATTTAATGGGAGAGTGTATTTCAGTCCTTCTTAGAGAGAGAATGGTTTGCATGCAACACATCATTACACTAGGTATGGTACAAATTATAGGTTAGATGGAATGAAAGCGGAAATTTCGGTTTTCAACATTTTAAGAACGCCACTTGGTCAGCACATGATACAAATAGTTATTAGGTCTGTTCCTAGAGCCTGTTCTTGCTGTTAAAAGTTCAGTGTCTCAGGGCACTAAGGGCAATATCATTAGTCCTCAACGAGTGTCAGCATGTTACATTCCACACATATGTCAGTAAAAGCACAAAAATTGAATGCATCCATTGTAACGATTTATTTGGCTTAAAACCTTAACTAGTCAATCATTGGGGTTAAACAAGCATACTCAAGTTCTTTTGATCATTCCCAATTCAAGTCTATTCCTCTTAAACTGCTCTCTATTCAGTGCCTTGGTAAAGATGTCAACAATTTGTTTATCAGTGGCACAAAAATTCATTGAAATTAAGCCCTTTTCAACGTTGTCTCTCAAACAATGATGACGTATGTCAATATACTTAGTCCTTCTACGTCGACATGGGTTTTTGACAATGTTAATTGCACTTGTGTTATCACAAAATATAGGAATGCATCCTGTGTCAATAGAAAAGTCCTTGAATTGTTGCCTTATCCACAACAATTGAGCACAACAAGAAGCAGTCACTACATACTCGGCTTCTGCTGTGGACATGGCAACGAAGTGTTGTTTCTTGGTTACCCAAGAGACCAAACAGGGTCCAAGAAAATGAGCCATACCTAAGGTACTTTTTCTATCAACTAAGGATCCAGCATAATTCGCATCAGCATACCTAATGAGTTCAAAATTGTACCCTCGAGGATACCATAAAGCTAAGTCCGAGGTCAACAGGTGCAAATGTTTCCTCATAGTCGATCCCCTCTTCTTAGTTATAACCTTGAACCACTAACCTAACCTTATTTCGAGTGATTATTCCGAACTCATCCAATTTGTTCTTGAACACTCACTTGGTACCAATTGTCGATCTATTCTTAGGCTTTGGTTCAAGGTTCCAAACCTTGTTCCTTTCGAACTGATGAAGCTCTTCTTGCATAGCAGTAACCCAATCAGAATCTACAAGGGCAATCTCTCCTAGGTACTTGGTGAAATAGGTTTTGGAACTATTCTGGTGCCTGTTCCCATATCAGTTGGGGAATAATTGGGTTGAGTGGGCCGGTTCTGTTCATGTTTAGTAATGCTTCCCCCTGACTAGTTTGCTCCCTGCCCACCGTCCAAATTATCAGTTCCAGGACTTAGTTCACCTTCAGGAGTGTTACGTTTGTCAACTATGGAGCTTTAAGTGAGTGAGAGGTCTTTTCTTACGAGACCAAGTTCAAACTCTTCATCCTGTGTATCATGCTCAACCACAGAGCTAGTCTCATCAAACAATGCATGCACACTCTTCTCAACACACAAGGTTCTTTTGTTAAATACTTTGTGTGCCTTACTGTGGGAGGAATACCCTAAGAATATGGCCTCATCACCTCTAGGGTCGAACTTCCCCAAGGATTCCTTCCTATTATTGTGTGCATAGCATTTGCAACCAAACACCCTTAGGTTCATAATATTGGGTTTTCGTCCTTTGAAAAGTTCATAGGGAGTCTTGTTGAGCATAGGTCTAATCATGCACCTATTAATAATGTAACACGATGTATTCAGGGCCTCTACCTAAAAGTTTCTAGGAAGAGCACTAGTGACAAGCAAAGCCCTAGCCATGTCTTCTAGAGTACGATTTTATGCTCCACCACCCCGTTCTATTGGGGTGTTCTGGGGGTAGAAAAATTGTGATCTACACCGTGTTCATTACAATAATCAATAAAGCTCGAGTTTTCAAATTCTTTAGCATGGTCAGAGCTAAGACTTACCAATGAGTGTCCTACTCTATTTTCAATTTTCTCTAGAAGCACAAGAAACTTCTCAAACGATTCATCTTTCGATGCCAAAAATAAAGGCCAAGTGAAACGAGAGTAACCATCCACTATAACAAATACATACCTCTTCCCACCTCTACTTGTGATCCTCATAGGACCACACAAATCAACATGTAGCAGTTCAAGAGGTCGGGAAGTGCTAACACAGTTCTTTAACTTGAAAGAAGTCCTAACTTGTTTTCCTCTAGCACAAGCGTCGCACATCTTGTCATCATTGTACTTGATGGAAGGTAGTCGGACTACTAGGTCCTTAGAAACAAGTTTTTTCAAAAGAAAAAGACCTGTATGACCTAGCCTCTTGTGTCAAAGCATAACATCATCATCAAGAGCACTTAAACAAGTCAAATGATTTTGGAGAAATGAAAGAACACACACTTTATACACATTGTTGTGTCACTTCCCCTTCAATACAACACTACTAGAATTAACAATGGTAATCAAGCATTGATCTGAAGAGAATTCAATATGATTACCTCTATCACACAATTGAGACACACTTAAAAAATTATGTTGTAACCCATCAACCAAGTACACATTATCAATAGAGTGAGAGAGTGATTTACCTATCTTACCTACACTGACAATTTTTTCAGATTTGCCGTTTTCAAATGTCACACTCCCTCCATCGAAGGCTGTAAGTAAGACGAAGTTTGATATGTCTCCCGTTATATGCCTTGAGCAACCACTATCTAAGTACTATAGTTGGTTGCCTCCTCTCACTTTAGCCTACAAAACAGCTAAGTGTTTGTCTTGGAAACCCAGATCCACTTGGGTCCCATTTTCTTTGACATGGAGGTTAAGTCATCTTTTCTAATCCATACTTGTTTGACATACAATGAGTTTCTCTCCATGGCTTTTTTTCTCAAAGGACAAGCATAGTGATAATGACTAGTTTTTCCACAATGAATATAGATTATATTTTCTTGAAGTTCAACATATTTTTTGTTAACTGGTCTAGTAACACACCTATTCACCCATCCTAGTCCCTTTCTGTTTTAGCTATGGTGAATATTTAGCAAGTCAAGTGCTTCTGAAAAACTGTTCTAGCGCTTGTTCTCAATAAGGTCAGATTCGGCCTTGCGACCTTTTTCAAGCAGCTGGTTGTTTTCACTCACCAGGGATTCAAGTGTTAGTTTCAAGTCTAAGGACTCACTTTTCAACCTAGAGAGATCAGTGTTAAAAACTTCCTTTCTTGTGTTCATAAGGTCCTTAAGTGTGTCAAGATCTTTACATAGGGTAAGGGCCTCTTCTTCTACCTTAAGTTTTTCACATTTGAGAACTTCATTGACATGTTTAAGTTTTAGTTTGCTCCGTTTAAGCATTCTAACATCTTTTTTTCAATTCAGAATAAACATCTTTAAGCATGCAATTTTCAGCAGTTATTGTCTCACACTCATTCATTATAGTAATAATAATTTCACAACTTCAGCTTTGCTAAGACCACGTACCGTATCTTTGAGTCGGGACAAGCTTTCGAATGATTCGAGATTCGATTCAGACTCGCTTTTAGCCATGAGGGCTTCTACAACTTCTTCCTCTTGGGAGTCCTTTTCCTCCTCTGAAGTTTAACCACACGCTGCCCTCATTGCCTTAGCGAAACGCTTTGAGGAGCTGCTCTGTTACGGCCTCTTGCCATGGTTTTGGAACTGTTATGACCCCTGTTCTTCCTTCTATAAGGGGTAATTCTTCACAATGTGATCGAGTTTTCCACATCTGAAGCATCCTGAAAGCTAATCATGATCACTATTCTGTGGCTTCTTGGTACTTCCTTTCTTGATATTGCCCTCAGCCTTCCTGAAGAATTTCTTGAACTTTCGAGTCACCATGGCTATCTCTTCAAAATGCAGGTCCGAATCATCACTCTCCAAAGCTTTTAGAGTAAGGCCTCGGTCTCTCTTTGCTTCTTCCTTCACCTGGGCACTTCTCCTTAACTCATATGTTTGAAGATTCCTAATGAGCTCATCTAATGTGATTTCATTCATCTTCTTTGCTTCCTGGATGGCTACGACTTTCATTTCCCACGACTTCGGCAAAAATCGTAGGATCTTTCTTACCAATTCTTTAGTGGTGAAGGTTTTTCCCAACGATTTCAGCTCGTTAGTGATGTGAGTAAAACGAGTGTACATA
>JAKOGI010001831.1:85000-95000 GCA_029747015.1 Carnegiea gigantea | reverse complement strand
ATTTGGCCATAGGCTAAAAGTAGGAGGTTCAGATTTTAAAAAAAATGGTTACAGGCTCAAAGGAGCTAATAAGGGATACAATACATAACAAGGGTGGCTATTTAGCCGTGGGTTTCAAATAAATCAAAGAAAGAAAAATGGCTCAATCATATTACCTAAATGTATATGCGAAATGTGGTCCCGGATGAGAATCAAGGCAAGTTTTAGAGAAATGACGTCAAGGAAGAGTCACACATGAAAGAAAATATAAGACTAATACTAATGAACAGTCTCTAAAGATTTGAAGTCTCACGAGACATCTATCATAGTCAAAACTAGCTCACTAGCACTTCACATGCCAAAATTTCATGTAAAGACTCATAGGGAAAAATCAATTTGCATTCAACATGTGGTCAAAACATGAAATTCAGTTTGAAAATTCATTCGTAAACTTTTATACATAATCTGGGCGAATTAAAGGATCAAACTAACCAAAGAAAACTTACCAATTCTATAAAGATCATCATCGGATGATTTTTTTTGTTGTTTATTTTTTGGTTTTTTTTTTTTGGCTCTTACAAATAATGCAAACTAAAATGCAAAAGAAACTAACAAAAGAAAGAAACTAAAATGCAACCTAGAAGAAAACTAAATGCACTACTAAAACAAAAACTAAACAAAAAAATACAAAAACTATCACTAAAAATATACACAAAGCAAAAAAGAAAAAAACACACCAAACAAAAACAGGCATCAGATGCCAAATATAAAATGTAACATAGAAGAAAACTAAATGTACTACTAAAACAAAAACTAAAACAAAAACTACAAAAACTATCACTAAAAATATATACAATGCAAAAAAAAAAAAAACACCAAACAGAAACAGGCATCAGACGCTAAATATAATAACTAACTTCCTCACGTATGAATCACATATTGCCTCAATGCGGGCACATCATAATAAAAAGGGGAGGAGAGTAGTAGAAATCAAAATTAGCGGGGAGGATGTGGAGGAGGATGGGGAGGTTGTCCATAGGAGATATGCCAATCTTGTTAGGTCTCTAGATATGTCCTATAGTCTTAGAAATATTGGATCTGGGGAACAAGCAACCCACGAAGCTCATCATGGCACTCTTGTACAAGTCCCAAAGAACGGCGCTCTCTGAAGCTACTAAGGCTTGGAGTGCTCTCTGAAGCTACAAAGACTTAGAGGGAAACTTGCTCCTCTTAAATAACCCAAGGGTGTCTTGGATATTAGAATAGTCAGGTGGGGGCGATTTAGGGGAAGAACTAGGTCCTGCTTGACTAGACTGAGGGGTGGGTTGGTGGGGTATTGGTCGAACAACCTTGTCATCACCAGGTACCCAGTAAAGGTTACCTCGGTGAAGCAAAGTAGTACGATCGACATTAGGAAGCGGCAAAAGCTGGTCTCTAGGGTAAATCCAACATAAACGGTCAGCCTCAGCTTTACAAAAGTTCATAATCTCAAAAGTAGCTTGATCAAGTCGCTTAGACCCAGAAACTTTATCCTCAGGATTGGGCTTGACACCCAAGAATCTAGCAATAGTAGTTATTATTCCACCATTGACTATCCTACCATTAGAGCTAACAGCAGCAATATGCAATTGCCTAGCTAAGAATGGACGTGGATCAAGGTGGACACCATAAAGCATACAGGGCAGAAAGTACAACTTAGAAAGTCACTGAACATTCAGACTATCATCCCGAGCAAACAGAGAACAAGCAAGGATATGCTGAGCTACTCTAATGCAGGGATTCCTAATATACGTACATTTCGATGAACTGGTATTGTGCCTAACACTCCCCGAAAGTTCACCCCAAAATGCATTCGGGTTGAATTTACGGGGGACTTGATAAGTCCATGCTAGGGGGAAATCCAAAAATACTATTGAAGGTACCTAAGTTTAGTTCATACAATTGACCCTGCAAATGAAACGATGTATATCCAGCTTGACATTCAGGCCCTCTAGTGACCTCTAGTAAATAACCAACGAATATCATCCAACATTTTCAATTGGGCTAACAAATCCTCATCATAGTATCTAGTTGCTAATACTAAACGTTCATTTAAACTATTATACCTGGCAACATGATCAAGATGAGTCAAACCAAGAGGGGGAAGAATGTTACCTGTAGCATGCGCATCGATTGACGTTCTGAAAGTCCTTTGAGGTCAAGGTGGTGCTTGACTTGATGAACCAACCTCGTTGGTGCTCCTCTACCTTTTAGTTGGTGCCATGGCTACGAAATCTAATGAAAAACCAAGCTAAAACCAAAAATAACAACTAAAACCTAGAAAATTAAAGAAAATAAGTAAACATGTGAAGAATTAGAGAGAGAAAAGGATGGGTATGGTGGATGAATGAGGGTGAGATGAATTTGGAAGAAGAAGAAGAAAAGAGATTAGATTTTGTGAATGAAACGAGGAGATTAAGAAAAGGAAGGAATTTGGTGTGAAAATGAAGAAAAATGGAGAAGATTTGAGGGAGATTGAAGGTGTTACTTGTGAAGGTTTTAGAGAGAGAGAAGGGAGGAAGAGAGAGAAAGTGTCGAGTGAAGAAGATGAAGTCGGGGGAAAGGAGAACGACACTGCGGTCAAAAACCTAGACTGTGGCCCATAGTAGCCCACCCTAGACCGTGGGGCTCACCATAGACGGTCTGTGGTGTCTGCTGCTACTCGATTTTTTCCTATTTTTTCAGTGTTGGCTCCCCACGATCGTATTGCTAGTTTTCCTGATCGTGGTGCTAACATTTTTATTCATATATGAA
The DNA here is from genome assembly GCA_029747015.1 of Carnegiea gigantea. Taxonomy (NCBI): domain Eukaryota; kingdom Viridiplantae; phylum Streptophyta; class Magnoliopsida; order Caryophyllales; family Cactaceae; genus Carnegiea; species Carnegiea gigantea. The sequence continues at coordinate 92,228 of JAKOGI010001831.1, read as the reverse complement.
TATATTTTTTTCTTTTTGTTTTTTTTATAACTAAAATTCATAAAAAATCAAAACTATGAAAAGGAAAGAGAAAGAAAGCTTGGGTTGTCTCCCAAAAAGTGCTTTTTTAAGGTCAAGAGCTTGATCCTTATTCTAAGCTTGGTCTAGATCAGCCTTATTGTGAACCACAAAGTCGAACTTCTCCAATCAAAGGTACCATCTTAACAATTCTGGCTATAGGTTCTTCGTTTCATAACCTGGTCCCATAACGCACTGCCTGTGTATAAGACAAATTGCTCTCTTGGTCCATCAGACAAGCTCTCATCAACTTGCTCAGCCCCTAAATCAAAATCGGCATCAAAACCTTCCAAAAGGGGCATAGAGTGAACAACCTCTGCAAACCTGTAATACGCACTTATCGAAGAATCATTAGAAACAGGGGCCTCAACCTCGGGCTTATTAGGTGGCATAGGAGCAGAAAACTCCATCCTAGCATACCCTTAGTCAGGTTCCTCATATGAAATCCATTCAGAATGAGGAAAATCTTTATCATACAAGACATCCTCCACGTTATACTCAGAGGAAAGGGGTAATGCATCCAATATAGAAGAATGAGGAGAAACCGCATCCTCCTTCCTATGACTAAACACCGTAAACATCCCTCTACTTCAAAAGAAATAAGACCCTCTCTCACATCAATATGGCAACCAGCTCTTGCCAAAATGGGCCTACCTAGGATAATTTGGACATCATCAGTTTCAGGCATATTGACTACAATGAAGTCTTCTAACATATAAATGCCTCCTATATTGACTGGCACATCTTCCAACTTGCCTATTGGCTATGCTACAGAACCATCAACCAACTGTAGTAAAAAGGGGGCAGCTACTAACGGTCCCCAGCGCAGCTGGTGAAACAAAGAATAAGGCGTTATGCTGACACTCGCACCTAAATCACATAGCCCTCTCTCAATTTCTACCTTACCTATAACGCATGAGATAGAAAAACTACTTGGGTCAGGAAGCTTAGGGGGAAAATGGTGGGGATCTAAATAGAGTCATTCTCTATAAATGTGGCAGTCTTTCCACCATAGTTGCTCTCCTTACTACGCGCCATAGTTATCTCTGTACCCTCTTCCTTTGGTACTTCCTCAGAGCCAGTTAAGTCCTCTTCATCATTTTTTATGGTGCCACAGTTATAATGCTCATGAGGGTTGGGTTTGGGCTCACTGGGAAGTTTATCTGGGGGCACAGATGAAAGAGCAGCTTTCTGGGCAATTTTGGTCTCTAACATCCTATTATGAGTTGTAAGCACAGTAACCTTTGAGGCTAATTGCTTAATGTACTCATCTTGTTTCTGTTGTGCCATAAGCATGTTTTCCAGCATTAGCTCTAAATTTGACTTTGGGGGCATCTAAGAAGGGAATGGGGGTCTTTGAAAACTAAGGGCTACTCTAGCATTCATAGGGGACATATTCACAATGTTTGGATTCTACCTATGAGAGAGATTTGGGTGATTCTTCCAACCTGGATTATAGATATTAGAGTAAAGGTCATTAGTCGGTCTCGGGTTGAAATGTTGAACATAATTAACTTCGTTAGGGTCCTGGGAAAAAGGACTCCCAACTGAACAGTTTAAGGATATATGCTCAATTGAACCACAAATCTCATAAGGGGCAGGGGCACTAGAGTTTACAGTATTAACATTCAGTTGTTCCAGTCTTTTAGTCATAGTATCTACTTTAGCAGAAAGTGAAGTAAAAGCATTAACTTTAAGCTTACCTCCAACTCGCCTGGGTTGGGCTCATTCAGTCCACCATTGAAAATTATTAAGCGTCATCTCCTCAATAAGGTTATAGGCTTTATCCTCGGTCTTGCTCATTAAAGTTCTTCCTATCCCCGCATCAATAGTAGACCTCACAGCTTGGATCACACCGTTATAAAAGGCCTAGATAATCATCCAGTGCTGAAGACCATGATAGGGGCACAAACGTAATAAATCTTTAAAACGCTCCCAGGCTTCATAGAGCATTTCATCATCTTTTTGCAGAAAGTTAGTGATTTGATTTCTCAGGCTCGCTGTCTTACTTGGAGGGAAAAATATGGTAAGGAAAGCTCTTGTCAACTTGTCCTAAGTAGTTACGCAACCAGATGGCAAGGAGTGCAACTGCAAGGTCCGCATACTTTATATTCCGTCGAGTTGTTCGTGATGCCTTTTTATGTTATAAAAACTGTATTTTATTGGCGATATGAGCTAAAATTATTTTCTAAGTGCCTATGTGAACGTTAATTTTATTAAAAAGGATATTATTGTCACTGATCATTATTATTAATATTATTATTAGTTTTGAAAATCTTTTGATGATTTTTAATAAGCGTTATTAACGGTTATTAACGAGTACTAAATCGAATAGGAACCCGAATGTGATTAGGCTGTCAACCTTAGAAGCAGTTCGATGTTATTTAATCGAACCTAGATAGGTTTGGGAACGAATAATTGATGAAGAATTGTATTATCGATTTGGATTTAGAATTCGGGTTACGATTACGAATTGGACTAGCGGTATCGAATATGAATCAGCTTGGGACAAAAAAATTAAAGTAAGGGAGGGGCATTTTGGTAAATTATGCGATACTCCCCTTTCCTTCTTCCTCCTCACATGACCCCCGAGCCCCATTCTCCCTCTCTCTCTCTGCTCTTCATCCTCTTCCTCTTCTTTGCTTTACACACATGGCCATGGTAGCTCCGAGAGACCTCGATTTCTCCTCAACCCAACTTGAAATCCCTCTCATTCAACCCACCCCCACCAACAACCGAACTTTTGGTGCGAATATGGGTAGATATTCGAAGGTATTTGCCATGTTTTTGGTGGCTTTGGGCGGCAAATCGAAGAACAAACACATGCCTAGGTATGGCCACGCAATTCACCTCTTAGTTGCTTCAATTTTCTATAAATTAGGGTATAAATCACTGCCTTCAAACACCCAATCGACCTCAAGTTGGTAAATGAAATTTGGGTTTGTTTAGGGTTCGAATTTCGTAAAGCTTGGGCATGAATAAGGGACTGATGTGCATGGTGAGCAAGAGCCGAAGGATTGGTGTTGTTCCATCCCCTAGAACTGAGCCAGTAGCTTCGAACGATCATCAATTCGATGTGAGGGTTCCTTTCCTCCTAAATTAATATTAATTTCAATGATTTCAGCTAAATTTAGTTGGTGCATGTTAATTCTAAGTTTAGAAATCAATTTGGGTGAAATTGGAGTCAAAGTTGAGAAATTCGAACATGGTATTGACTTCGGGAATGTCGTATATCGAATCGATACCGAATTTTAATGACCTGGCAGATTGGAGAAATGCTTAACAAAATGATGTGGTCATAGCATGATTAATTTATCAGTTTATTAGTTAAATTGTGCTTGAAGCCTAAGGATGCTAGCTGAATGATTGAAATGACTATGAATGGATTGAATAATGTTTAAAGGGTCATGGCTAACTTAGTTTGGGTGCGTTGACAGTTTATTTGTAGGAGTTGCAACAACATATTATGCCTATGATCAATGGTTTGCGAACTGGAAAGTAAATGTTGCTTGAAGTCTCTATTTGCATCAGTTTAGTATACGCTAAAATTCTAAGTTAACTATAAGCATGAATGTCATATTTATTTATGATCGTTCTGCGTATTGTTGGCTTGTACATGTCAATATTGAACCGAGCTTGGTAGTTGGATGGTTTGAGGTGGAACTATTGAGTGGTTTGAGGCTCTTGTGGTCGGTGCTATGTCAGGAGGGAGATAGGGTTGTGAATTGCCGCAATCGTGTGGATTGTGAGGCCATGAGTGGCTTAATGAATGGTGATATGAAGTGTATGAATGTGCTATGTGTGAATCCTCTTTTCCCTCAATGTGCTAAGTGACATTAAGTGAATAGTTTTCGAAATGCAGACATATTTAAGAAAGATTGTTAAATGCATGTTTTCATGATTTTGAATGCTTCTAAAAACTTGCCAACTGTCTGGTAGTTTACGAAAATGTTTGTAGCCTATAAGAAATCCTAAATCATCGAACTACTCAGTTAGTGACTCGTCTGAATGGTCGATAGGTTTAGGAAGTTTAAAAGTGAACTAAAAGTGGATTTGAACATGCTTAAGGCTTTGGTTTGTATACGACTTCTCCTGAAGTTCAAAAAGATTTAAACGACCTGAAGAAGAGCACCTTAAGGTGCTAATTATGAACCTTAGCTTATTTGCATGCATTTTGCGTACTTAAGTCTCTATTGAGTTTCAATCTACGATTTAGCAAACGTATTACATTTAAAAGAAGCTTTTAAACTAAAAAGTGAAGTCGTTTTTATGAGTGAGCAATCGTTTTACATTTATAAGGAGCCTTTTAGTTAGAAACGAAGTCCTTTTTATAATTTAGCAACCCTATTACGCTTATACGAAGCTTTCAAGTTAAAAACAAAGTCGTTTTATGATTAGGCAACCTTATTACATTTATAAAAAGCCTTTTACTTAAAAACGAAGTCGTTTTACGATTTAGTAAACTTATTACGTTTATACAAAGTATTCAAGTTAGAAACTAAGTCGTTTTATGATTTGGTAAACGTGTTACGTTCATAAGAAACTTTTAACTTTAAAGTGAAGTCGTTTTAAGTATTATACAAACTTATTGCCTTTATAAGAAGCTTTTAAGTCTAAAAGGAAGTCGTTTTATGAGTTAATAAACGTATTACGTTTAGACGAAGTTTTTAAGTTGAAAATGAAGTCGTTTTACAAACTAGCAAACGTTTTACGTCTATAAGAAGTTTCTTAAGTTAAAAACGAAGTCATTTTGCGAGTTAGTAGTCGTATTACGTTTATACGAAGCTTTTAAGTTAGAAACGAAATCATTTCATGATTTAACAAGCTTATTAACCTTTTAAAAAGCTTTTAAGTTTCTAAGGAAGTTGATTTATATGTTAATAAACCTATCGCGTCTATATAAAGCTTTTAAGTCATTTACGAAGTTGATTTTCGTGTTAACAAACGTATTACGTTTATACGAAACTTTTAAAGTTAAAACTAAAGTTGTTTTACAAATTAGTACGTCTATAAGAAGTTTTTAAATTAAAATCGAAATGGGCTATAAGCATTTAGAAAGATTATAGTCGTTTTGTTAAAAAGTAAGTTTTCAGCAAAGTAAGCGTTGAAAAAGAGATATGAAATACGACTTTAAAGGCTAAGAAAGTGCCAGGTAATTGGCCTGAGGGTACGAACTGGACTCAAGATATGAGTTATCTTGGTATGAGCTGTTCCTGAAAACTGAACGCAAAGATGGCGTGAGCTGTTTCCCCCTAAGATAAGTTAGGAACTGGACTTAAGATATGAGTTATCTTGGTGTGAGCTGTTCCTGGGAACTGGACTCAAGATATTAATTATCTTGGTATGAGTTGTTCCCCAGATAAGTTATGATGCGTGACGTGTAAGAAAACCTTGAGGGGGACTGGACTCAGGACATGATTATCCTGGTGTGAGCTGTTGCCCCACAAAGAACACTATCAAGGTTAAAGTTGCTCTACTAAGACGCGTTTTAGCCAAAAGTTAAGTATGTATACCGCGAGGATAACATAGATTAAGAGTGATGGTCTTACTTAAGGGCGGTGTTGACCACCCTAACTAGCACAATAAGATATTTTTATGCTATGAGTAAGTTTCTAATAAGTGAGAAAAGGAGTTTCCTTTAAAGAATACGAGCCTCAAGAGGCTGAGTAAAGTGTTTTTGAGAAAAGAAAGAAAGCTTTCAAATGTGCACATCCAGTTCATCTTTTATGAAAGGATTTCCTAGTATAGTCAAATGAGGTTTCAGATGTTGCATTATTCATTTTAATGTGCATATTCTGTGAAAGTATGTTCTTGACAAGTCTTTCTTACCAGTTTAGATGTTTTGAGAACATTTAGAAAAAATTATAAGCTTTAAAGGAGTTGGCGTGGATTATAAATCCTTCTTGGTATTTATCGAGAGTCACTATGTTTTCAAAAGTATGTTTGAAAGCTTTGTACTTAATCGTTGCTACTTATTTGATCATGTGCCTAACTATTTGTTAGTAGGGAAGTTTGGCCATTTAAGGCCTAGAAACGAGTTGAGGGGCTAGAATGAAGTTTTAAGGAGGGTAATCTTTCCTTAGGGACTATGATTGCCTAATATGATAGTAAAGTATAAATACGTGATATATGACTATTATTAGTATTATTGCCTGCAACTGTTTTGGTTTTAAGGAGTAGGGAAATTTTCACTAAGCGTGCAGTTGCTCATCCCATTACTTTTTCCCCCTTTTCCCCAGGCTTTTGTTATGACAAGTGGAAGTCAAGCTACTTACGCGAGCTGGAGTCTACCCCTACTTGAAAAAGAGTCATGTGTGCCATATAGAAGTAGATTCATGTGTTTAACGATGTGATGTAATGTATTCCTAGTTTGTAATTGTTGTAAACTAAATTTTCTAGCTCATATAATGCATATTATTTATGAGTCACTCTATATGGCCGTGTGAGCCAACCATCTGAATAGTTAGATGTCGTTATTTGAAATTAGCTGTGTTTTGGAATGTAAACCCCAGTACTTCGGTTATGTAGACTGTTGAGTTGTATATTTTACTTTTCCTGTATTAAAGAACTATTTTATTTGGTGTACTCCGACCGGGTGGCTCGTTGAGTTATGAACTTCGGTATGTGGCCGTTGAGCTTCTTTTAAATGTTATGTGCTTCCGTTGCTTTGCAGGGGATTATTGTAAGGCTTTTAGCTTGGAAACGGTCAGTTTTTAGGAAAAACTCTGTCCGTTTCATCCCACGAGTTAAGTAAGATGTAAGAAAACATAATGCTCCTGACCCCTAGGAGCTGGGGGTGTTACAGCAACCAAGCCCTCGTTTTACCCCTCAATGAGAGAGAGAATAAGAGCTGGTGAATCGCATCACTAGAGACTTTGTTTAACTTTAGCTTATCGCACACCTCTAAAAAGACCAAGAGTTGTAGATTCGGGTTTTCCAAAGAAGTTCCGTCGAATTGAGATTGTAGCACCATGGAAATAAGTGTTGGCTTGACTTTGAAGTTGTTGGCATCTACAGCAGGCTGAGCTATGCTTAAGGTAATCCCTTGGACTCCTGGGGAATGAAATCATGAAGGGTCCTTCTTTCTGGACCTGCCATGTTTGAATTCCTTCTTGACTTGCGCATTTGTTCTTCGATCCTTTGCTTCTTCCTCCTTAAGAGAAAAGTCCTC
>JAKOGI010001831.1:0-80000 GCA_029747015.1 Carnegiea gigantea | reverse complement strand
AATTTGTTTTAATAAGGAAATAGTGGAAAATAAATTTTTGTGAGTGGTATATCATTTGTTATTTGCATTTTCTCACAAATGCTCATGGGTTGATTTAGGCTTAGAAGAAATATTATGCGTTTCGGATCATCAGTTGCAACAATTTACATAACAATAAATTTGATGCACCAAGTTCATAACAGAAGACACTAATTGTTCCAAATTATCTAATCTATATTTCTTAGTTTATCCATAAGTGCGTTCGTTACAAGTTTGTCACAATAAAGCTTAGATATCATAGTAGGCAATATTCCTCAAGTGTTTTCTAACCTTAATACAATTTATTGCCCTTATATGGCCTAACTAATATGTTGTATTATCGAAGCTAAGGCCCTTTTGATAAACCCCTACTGGTGTTGACCTATTTCACCTTCATCACACTAGCTACCACAGTGCAACTCATGTTTCCCCTTAGTTCCTTAGATGGTTTCTCAAGTCCCTAGTGTCTCTTTCACCGCCAAGCTTCCCGGATGCACAATCCTAGGCATTTTGCCTTGCTTTCTCTTCCTTTATATAGGATATTAGGTGCTTACCTTAGGTGTAGAAGTAGAGAATCAATTTGCTGGAGTATTGCCCACTAGATCAACAAACAAGAACAATCTTTTGCTACCGGAGTCACCGTTACTTCATGTCTCCAAACCCAACTCCCAGAGGATGGCTAGATTAGTGTGAGGGAGAGAGCGAATGGTAGATTCTCTTGAGAGAATTGCTGCTTGAGTTGCTGCTTCATTCCCTAAGTTGATCCCCCTAATTTTATAGCACTAAGCTAAAACTGTCAATATTGAATTAATAGGCATGATTAATACATAATTAACCTCTTTGAAATTACATAATTAATAATGTGACCGTTACTTTGGTCAGCAGCTCCATTCTGTCGCATAGATAACAAACTTCATATATCTCTGCAACAAATCCCTTTATGATTCATACTGGGAATGGAGCATACAACCAAAAACAAACTAGCAGTATTATATCAAGTTACTATGTAACTGACATAACACTTTTATAAAATAACAATATCCCGAATCATTTAAATCATCACCAATGACACACATTGCCCCTTTATACATAGTGATATATCAAATGATTATATACTTTGTATAATCTCCTATGCTTGATATGTTGATGGGGATACGATTCTTCCTTGGACAATTAAAAATAATTCATCTTACTAAAATTGCTTTCGTAATGTATTTCACTAGATCGTATACATCCTCGTCCTTGGAAAACACATTAAGGTAACAACATCAAGCTTTGAATTCATAGCATAATTCTAAGTCAAAGTGTATTTCCAATAGAGGTCACGTTACAATGAAAGGGAATTCACTTATCACACACCAAATAGGTCGACATTTAGCACACATAATATTAGATTGTGTCATGGAAAGCTCCCACTAAGCTAGGTGTATCACTCTTCTAGGCCATGCAAATTGAAGCCTGGCTCTTATCTAAAAAACTAACCTTAGCCACTAGATTAACATACCTGATGTTAATCTTGGCACTTAAGATTTGGCTATAAAACTTCAATATGAAATCATTGTGTTTCATATTCGACTATCAGAAGTCTCATCTTAGACTTACTAAGGTAACCACCAGATTTTATAAATTATCATTCATACAACACAAGTATAATGATAATTCAATGTTACACACACCTAGTATTTATAATGTAAAGTCTCATCCTGCCCACTACTTAAGTAGCAGGGCGATTGCCTATGTGACTATATACCTAATGGCAATGCTTTTTATCTCTATGGTAACAAGCAACACAATCTACCTTTATAGTTGACATTGTTATGCAACTTTTCTTCTTATTGCACGATGACATGGCTCTCCCACCTCGGATGCAGACATATCATGAAGTTCACCTAGACTCATCTAGGTTACCACCCCAATCGGCATTTAGGTATTCTGTCGACTTGAGGTCTCTACCTTGATAACAAAGGACTAAGTCAATGATACCACGAATGTAGCTCTTGATTCTCTTGAGGGCTTGGCAATCAATAAGTCATGGGTTTAATAACGACTTACCAAACCAAGCACAAAACAAATTTCAAGTTGTGTACATAACATGGCTTACATTAAGCTTCCTACACCACTGGCGTAAGGGACATTGTTTTTTGTCTCTATTTCATCATCTATTTTAGGGCATTGATCAAGGCACAAGGTTAGACCCTTGTCAACTGGAGTATCTTCGGGTTTGTATTCTACATCCAAAATCATTCCAAGACCTTTTGATATATGCTTTTGGGATGGTTTTGGATTATTTCCACTCCTAAGATATCCCCAACTTCGCCCACACCCTTAATCTCAAAGACACAAGAATGCCACTTTTTAGTAGTTGCGATCATCTCCAAGTTGTTCCCTGCCAATAGTATGTCATAAATATACATGGTAAGAAATATAATCCCTCATATTGATCCTTTTACACACACACACACACACACACAAAAAGGACTTCTGAAACCATAGACAACATAAATGAAATTATGTCTTCATGGATCTAAAGCACCAAGATCTAAAAGATTGCTTAAGACCATATATGAACCTTTTAGGACGAAACTCCTTGTCTTCTTGTTCCTTTGATACAAAGCCAATGCGTTGGTCTATCTAGATTTCTTCCTCAAGGTTACCATTTAGGAAAGCAGTCTTTACATCCATTTGAAACAATCTTTGGTCCAAATGGGCAACCAGGGCTAGGAGTAGGCAAATAAGGACAATTCTCACCACTAGACAAGCCTTGAACTTTATTAATCAAACCATCTCCCGATGTTTTATCTTGGAAACTCATTCATTTCCAATAGACGTACACCGAGGTGGAAGATCAACGAGTCCTAAATCTTATTTTTTGCCATTAAGTCTATCTCACCTGTCATAGAATTCATCTAATCTTTGTGATTTGATAAATTAATTGCCTCTTGATAAGAGGCAGGTTCCTAAGGTTCCAAGGGAGTACATAAGAATATTTCCTCTTTCATTTAAAACATGATCAAGGAATTCTCCACACTCACTAGTTTGGATCCTAGGACCTTCATTATTTGTCTGTCTAGAAGAGGAATCCCTCCCCCTTTCTCTAGGAAATATAGGACCCTGAGCATGTAGACAATCACTCCCACTATCTTACCTGAAAGTGTGGATTAACTACATATTCAAAAATAAGAGATTAAGGATAAACCTCGTTCTCAAGTCCCACATCTCTCTGCCAATAAATCTCCTCACGCTTCCTACTAGGAATAGAGCATGCGACCAAACACAAATAAGTAGAGTTATATCAAGTCACCATCTAACTGACATAACAATTTCATAAAATATCAATACCCCAAGTCATTCAGAAATCATCAATGGCATATAATGTCGTTTTATGCCTATCAATATATCAATTGATTATATACTGAATATAGTCACTCAAGCTTGATACACTACAAAAAAAAGGTCATGCTTCCACTCTTATTTAGCCACACATGGCTAGGTGTAGTGGGAAAATAAGCAAAAAAGAGCGCATAGAATTATCCCTACGCATAATAAGTGATGAAAAATATAACCAACCTTGTAAGAGTGATCGTAACTAATGAAGGTATGTCCACACATATTAAGCATAGAGACTTGTATCTCATGAATAGGGCACACTTAGCACAGATATTAAGTGTGCTAGCTATATTTCTTAATTTTTTTGAAATGTGTTTTCAATTAAACTATCAAATTAAATCACCATTGAATTAAAAAAAAAAAAGAAAACAATTGAGAGTTTAGTCGATCGTGCCTAGACTCCCAACATCCTCAATCGCTCGCCCCTCACACTTTCAAAAAACCCTAGCGTCACTGCTGCTGCTCGGCATTGGGCCTGGTGGCACCGGTACTACTGCTTCACAGCGAGGGTTCTAACAGTGGTTCCAGTCATCCTTACATGCTCCACGATGACGGTCCTACCCAGATAACACATCCTCGCATACCCCTTTATCTACTTCTCCTCCCCTTTGATTTAAGCAACCCATCTGATACTGACATACCCTGATGTTAGCAATTACTTAGTTTCAAAGCTATGAAATTGAATGCTTTCCTTCCAGAATACTATTTGAATTTTGTATTGGTCTAGTGTGAAGATTTAGTTCTTCATATTTGTAGGAGACAGGATTTGTACCAAATGAAAATCCAATATTCCTATTCCTAAAGGCATTTCTAGCACATAAGTTGAACAGAGATTGCCACAATTAGTAAGTGTCTCATTGAGTGACCACCCAATGAAATATTGAGTTTCTTATTGTGTTGATAATTTGGATTTATTCTATCTAACTAGCACGGAAGTGATTCAAGGATTATTTTTCATTCCATCATCTTTTGTGATCTTTATTCATTCACTTTTTTAAGGAGAAAAAGAAAGCAGTGGAGTTAGATGGTAACTCAACAACAAAAACTCATGATTTTGAACTCTGAGACACCTCATCTGCCAATGTCATCTATTCCAAATGCTACTAACTTACTGAGAACGATCATGCCTTCACGAAGTACAAGACTTCTTTTTAATTTCACTTTAACTATATGTTTTAGCTTGCGAAACTGATTTTTATATGTCTTCTATTTCATTATCTCAGCCCCACCCTTTTTTAAAGGGTTTGCTTGGAGTACATGAAAGATTGAATACAATTTCAATGGCCACATTTTCCTTGATTATTGTCTTTCGCCTAGTTTTTTTGGGTAATTTTGTGCAAGAGTACAAAGATTAGATAAATTTGGCCTTTGTTGGTTATGTTCTACCCAAAATAATGCTAAAATTTCAGCACCTACCAAGCATTTGATGAAATGTCTATCTCAATTCTGCCTTATTTTCATAACAACGCACGTAATTCTTTAAGTTTGCCGCTATTCTATTTACCATATTATTTTCAAATCAAGAATATTTGCGGATGTACCATCCTATGAACACCCAAAATGATGAAGTTTTGGTTAATGAAGGTTTGGATAGCCCAAGAACATGAGTTTTTTGGGTCTTACGTTTCTTCTTTTTTTCTTTGAGCTCTTGTTGATTATTTATTTTAGTGCATATGTGTTGTCGTGTTTCTGATACTTGGCAATTGTGAGGGTATGTTGTGATGTGCCATTTAATTTTTGTTGTACAACTCTTAGAGATTGAATGGCTTTTGACATATATAGCTTGGATAACATAAATTGAGTACAGATTAGCATATGAGTGATGTAGAAAAAAGGCTACTGTTGGTTGAGCTTTGGAATAATCTCAAGATTTGATCACCTGCCATTTTTCTAATATTATGGAACAATCTTAAGATTTTAGTGTTTTGTTTGAGTTATTTTTGGGTCATTTACTAGCTTCAATCCTAAAAATTGTGCTGAGTGGCTTTACTTGTATTACTGTTAAGATGCTGGTTTGATGTTTGGGCTTTCATTAGTACTTATGCCTTTGAGTCTCTTTGATCTTGAAGTTCTCGCCAAGTTTGGAACTCCAAAGGATTGTAAACATGCTGGTATCCTAAGCTTCTTTCTCGATTTCTCTAGCATTTTGTGTTCATTTTAGCTTTATTAGTTAGACTTGTCAATTTGCAGTGCAGATGCTGCTAAACTTTTTATTTGCAGCTGTTGAATTGTGTTCCTTAGCAAAAGTTGTAAGTAATGGGCTTGAAACTCTTTATTTGATTGTCAAGTTTAATCCATTAAACCTCTTTAGAAAATTATGCTAGTTTCCTAGTTTAGTTAGACACTTTAGATCTACCTTAAAGCTTGTTGATCATTCTGCCAAAATTTATAACCATTACTAGAGGACTTGTCATCAAGGTGAAACTTCTTTCTGGTGTAAATCCCTTGTGCCAATAAATTTTGATTTGCCTGGACAGGTACAATACAAGAAATCTATTCTATTCTTAAGGAATTAAGTTACAGTAGTTAAAGTGGGTGTACTTTACTTATATAGGTGGAACATTTAGGTTCTTGCTAGCATATTATTTTTGAGGACTTAAACATAGCCTTCATTTGTACTATAGAACCTGGCCATCTTTTCGTAGCAAATTTCTACCTTAAAAATAGCAATAAGCATGTGGTTTTGGTAGCTAGTCTCTAAAGTGAATGCGTGAATTGTCCTAGGTAAGTCATTTGTTGTGGTAATTATAAAGCATAGTGTCTAGGAAATCCCTTCTATGCACAGACAAGGAAGATGAGATGGTACTTCCATGGGAAAACCGAGCCTGATATAGACTTTGGATTGCTTAGATGGGAATGCCAAGGTCAAAAATCAGTAGTGTTTTTTGTAATTATGTTGCTTCGATTTCTGCTTACACATTTTGCTAATTGACTTGTGAGGAAGTGATGAAGACAACAGAAAAGGTACTAAAGGAGAATCCTTATTCAAGTAGAATGTATGCTCGTAGTGACAATAAGGTTTTGACACTTTGTTATCTTCTTCACGTTTTCTCAATTTTAATTTGATTGATTCAAGTCACATTTTTACAAGTTGGACATAATTACAATAGGCTTTGAACGTCTGCAATTACAAAGCTGATCCACATATGGTTAACACGGAGTTACTTGAGAGACTACAAAATGTAAACATCGTAAGTTCAACAATTTCCTTAAAAATTTTAAGCTACATGTTTTGATGGTAATAGGGGGTTTGATTTGTATTGTGTGTTGAAATGCCTTATTGTAGCTTGATTGATTGTTTGGATTTGTTGATGGCAATTAGTTGTTGGATTGTGTTGGATACTCTAAGCATATCGCCTGTTGAGTTGACTTGCTCCAGCATGTGGCCTTGAAATTGTTAAGAGTTTCTTTTATTTCTTATTGTATTTATGACATGTTGTAAATGGAAAATGGCCAAGTTTTAGGTGAAATTCTGCAGAGTTTTTTTAAAAATCGGAGAATACACCAAAACGACTAGCATAAGGGCAGGGATGTTACATAATGTTTATAGAACGAGAGTACCTAGTTATAAAGGACAATGGTTGTTACATCTTGCAATCTTGTTAGAAGGTTTTTTTCAGTCAGTAGCTTTGTTTGTTGTACTTAACTCTAATCTATGGGTTTGGTGGTTTCAGGTTGACACCAAGGGTAACATGCCATAAAATCAGATATAAGATTTGGGTTCGTGAAGTGTTCACTTGTAAATATGGAGTTCTAAACCATCCCATTCGTTTTATTTAGCTTCAACCTTATAGTGTGTATTGAAACAGACTGAACTTTTAGGTAGTGGGTACATACTTTATAGGCATATTAAAATTAATATAGAAATAGTTGTTTGCATAGGTCTCGTACTTTTCATAACGTGGTTGAACACTAGTTATTTTTCAAGTTGATTGATGACAATTAGTTCATAGTTACAGACCGATCGCACTTTTTGTATTATTCAAATTTTAGTCAAATATGTACTTTCTTTCTGCCTCTCTCTCTGTCTCTGTCTCTGTCTCTGTCTCTCTCTCTCTCTCTCTCTCTCTCTCTCTCTCTCTCTCTCTCTCTCTCTCTCTCTATATATATATATATATATATATAGAAATAAATGATTACAATGTCTTATGAATATGAATTATTAGCATTTTTAGTACGCTATTTCTTTTATATAAAAATTTTTCCATCAAAATTAGTTATCTGCTTAAATCATTGAAAGGTTAGTTATCGAATGCATAACGCCACACTTATAAGCGAGCTAGTGGTGAGAGTGATTTTTCACTCAAAGGGTAGTATGGTCGTGGATACAAGCGAGCGAAATCTACCTACACCTATAAGCGTGATAAATGATGGAGTCATCCACAGAAATAAGCATAGGTACTGCATTGTCTACCACATTTATTAAGTGTGGTGATTTTTCTCCATTGATATCCTATGCACGCTTACCTTAAGCGTGGCAAATAGACCCTGTCATGGGCATAAGTGTGGAAGGAAGTAATTTTAAGCGTGGATAGATGCAACATTTCTTGTAGTGATGTGGTGCTGGGTAAATGATTCTTCCTTAGACAATTAAAAATAATCTATCTTATAATAAATTCTTTCCTAATGTGTTTTGCTAGACCTTATACATCTTAGCCCTCGGAAAACACATTATGGTATCGACATCATGCTTTGACTTCATATTATTACTCTAAGTTAAAAAGTATTGCCAATGAGGGTCACACGGTGAAACGAAAAGGGAACTTGCTTGTCACTTATCAAATAGGTCGACATTTAGCACATATAGTATGAAAGTGTATCACGGCATAGCTCCCACTAAGCTAAGCATGTCACCTTTCTATGCCATGCGAATTGTAAGTCTGGCTTTTACCTCAAAAACCAACCTGAGTCATTAGGCTTACCAAATATTAACCTCGGCACTCAAGATTTAGCTGTAAGGCTTCAATATGAAAACTAATTTCATATTAGACTCACTCGAGTCTCATCTTAGACTTACTAAGGCAATTATATTCTCTTATTCATATACTCTTAGTATGAGTAGTCACTGTTGCACGCCTAGTGCCAATGTGTTTTAGTCTCATCCTTTCCGCTACTGAAGCATCGGGGCAATTGCTTGTGTGATTAGGACAATCAGAAGCTGGGTGACATTTCAATGTGGCTTATACTGTACTTGTATATTTATGAACAATTGAAAAGAAACATTAATCTTTATTTCATAAATACTTAATACAAGGTAAAATATGTCCATCATACACGTAGATACATCCAAAAACCAACTCCTATGCCAACCTAAGCTCATCACATAAGCTTTAAAAGTGTCTCTAAGCATAGGCTTAATTAAAGGAATTGCTATCATAGTAGTTATAGATATATATTTAATGACAACTTCTTTCTCCATATAGCATTTCAAATAAAATGGTAACGCCTCTTGATGTGCTTAGTTTTCCCGTAGAACTTTGAATCTCAAGCAAACTGGATGGCAACAGTATTGTCGCATATTATTTCTAAGGGATCATCAACTCTATGAGGGAGATTGGGATCCTAGAGAAAACTCCCTGGCCATATTGCCTCTTGAGCAGCAAGGCAGTAAGCAACATACTCTGCTTCCATACTTGAAAATGCTTTGTAGTCTTGTTTCTTACTGCACCAAGACATGGCTCCCCACCTAGGGTAAATAAATACCCTCAGGTAGACCTCGACTCATCCAGATCGCCACCCTAATCAGCATCCAGATATCCTCTTAACTTAAGGTGCCCACTTGATAGCAAAGGACCAGGCCACTTGTGCTATGTAGGTAGCGAAAGATTCTCTTGATGGTTTGCCAATGAGTAAGCCCTGGGTTGCTTGGATAATGACATACCAGACCCATTGCAAAGCAAAAAATGGCCATGCGCACAACATGGCATGCATTAAGCTGCCCGCTACAATTACATAGAGGACATTGGTGATCCTCTTCTTTTCTTTGTTTGTTGTAGGGCATTGGTCGAGACTTAAAGTTAAACCCTTTTCAATGAGAATGTTCATGAATTATGCATCAAAAATCATTCCAATATTTTAGTAATGTATGCTTGTTGACTTAAATCAAGAAGTTTTTTAAAACAGTTTTGAGTTATTTCCACACCTAGGACATACCTAGCCTCACCCATGTCTTTCATCTCAAAGACAGAGAATAACCACTGCTTAATGGTTTAGATCATCTCTATGTTGTTTCCAGCCAATAATATGTCGTCAACATACAAAGTAAGAAGCATAATCCCCTCTGCAGTTTTCTTAACATACACATAGTGGCCTGCAAAAACCATCTTTAAGCCAAATGAAATAATGGCCTCAAAAAATATTATGCTCTGAAAGACTGCTTGAGACTATAACTAGACCTTTTAAGATGACAAACTTTGTCCTATTGACCCTGTGATACAAAACCAATACTTATCCATATAGATCTTTTTTTTTCAAGATTTCCATTTAGGAACGCAGTCTTTACGTTCATTTGTAACACTTCTAAATTCAAATGAGCAACCAGGGCCAGAAGTTGGCGAATAGAGGCAATTCCGACCACATGAGAAAAAGTCTCTTCATAGTCTGCCCACTCAATCTGGGTAAATCCCTTCACCACCAAACGGGCCTTAAACTTATCAATCAATCCATCAACCTGATGTTTTATCTTGAAAACTCACTTGTTTCCAATCGTTTTAAGTTGGCAAGGAAGATTAACAACTTCCCAAATCTTATTTCTCGCCATAGACTCCATTTCATCCCCAATAGCATTTATCCACTCTCTTTTGTTTGGTGAATCAATAGCCTCTTAAAAAGAGGTAGGCTCTTCTATTTCTAAAGGAGTTCACTGGAATATCTTCTCTTCAATTTGAAATATCATTGAGGAATTCTTCCATGCTCACTTCTCTAGAGTCTAGAACATTTGATGGTTTGATCCACTGAGGTATTTCTCCCCTTATCTCTACGAGGTATAGGATGGAGAATCACTCCCACTATCATGAGGAGAAGTAGGATCCTAAATAAGTGGACTAACCTTATGTTTAAGAATTGGAGACTGAGAATAAACCTCATTCTCAGGTTGATTATCTTGGGTAACCATAGTCTTATCATCTCTTCTAGACACTAGAAGGGCACTATCCTTGGTAGCACAGTGAGTCTTTATATTCTCCCCCTCTTTTAGTGATAGGAGATCATGCTGTTGTAACTCATACAAATTAAAGTCCATGATTTCACGAACACTTGGGAACTCATCCTCAAGGAACTCAACATTACAGGAATCTATTTTTATGAAACCACTGTTAGGGCGTTCTCCAAACATAACATATCCCTTAGAATATTTAGGATACCTTATGAACACCATTTTGGTGGCCCTTGGACTAAGTTTCCCATGTTTATAGGTTGGGTTGTGCACATAAAAAGCCAAACCACATGGGCATAAATGTTCTACAAAGGGCTTTCTACCATGCGATAACTCATATGGAGTGGCGGATATGCTCTTACTTAATACACGGTTAAGAATGTAAGCTGTCATGAGCAACACATCGCCCCAAAAACTAATTGGGAGATTGGCATGTGTCATTGTCTTGGCCATGTCAAGAAATGTTCGATTCCTATGCTCTGTCATACCATTTTCTTGTAGGGTGCCAGGGATTGTAAGTTGTCTTTGCATACCCTTTTCCTCACAAAACTTTTTAGACTTATATGAGAGGCATTCACGACCATAATCAGTTCGAACAGCCTTAACTCTTCATTCTAATTGGGTTTCTATCTCATTTACAATGCGTTTTGAACACATCAAGAGTCTCGCAGCGATGTGATAGCAAGTACACATACCCATATCTCCAAAAATCATCTATGAAGGTGAGGAAATTGATAGCCCTATGAGGTGGCTTAATGTTCATGGGCCCACAAATATCAGAGTGAATGAGCTCTAAAGGGCTAGATGCTCTTGAAGCCTTACTAAAAGACTTTGCGGTTGCCTTGCCAGCTAAACAAGACTCACATCTAGGTAATTTAACCTTAGTGAATTGGTCTAAAAGACCTTCTTTAGCTGGTCTACTCATTCTTTCTTGGCCAATATGGCTAAGTGTAACATCATTTAATTAATTTAAATTCGAAATCAAAATGTGACACAAAAATAGAAGGAGAATTATTATATTGTCCAAATCAAGTACAAGAAAATTGTTTCTTAAAGTAGCATTGCCAAGCACATTGCTACCATAGAAAATATCCAAACCATTAGTATAAGAATTCAAAGAAAAACAAGATGTCATTAAAAGAAACTAAAGACAAAAGGAAAACTTGCACATTAGGTGCATGCAAAGCACTGAATAGAAGCAACGTATTTCCTCCTGGTAATCTAAGCAGGCATGTTACAACACCTAGAACATCTTCTTCATTGTTGTTTCCTACCACAGCATACTATGAACCCACTAGGTAGCAATGAAAGTCCACAAAACCAACTCAATCTTGAACTATAGGTTTGCTTGTGCCCGTATCTATAATCTAATTAGGAAAAGAATTAGCAGCTAATGCATGAGAAAAACATACAATTTAGGAGAATAAGTGGAGAAAGGTATGTTACGAGGCTCTGGACAACCCTAACCATAATGACCTTTCTTTTCACAATTATAGCATTTCACATAAGCTATATCTTTCTCTCCATAATACTAGTCTTTGGCGTACCTTTTTAAGGGTGTTGAGAACCTTTCTGAACTTGCCTACATCGATTGTTCTTATTGCCTTTGGGCTTATTTCCCTTAGGAACAAGAGCCAGACTAGGAATACAGAACATTTTCAGGCATTCTTCCTCTATTATGATGTGGCTTTGGATTTTTATGAAGGTCTTCAAATGCTTAGAATGAGTTAACACTAGCTTCACATTACCCCAATGCTCAGGTTCATAAGGGATAGCTTGAATCATATTTAGGACTTGCTCCCCCTCAGAGATTTTCTTACCAGTAGCCTTGAGATCACAAATCATAGTAGTCATGGTTTGTAAATGGCTAGCTATGGTACGGCTGTAGTCCATTTTATACTGCATCCATTTTAATTACAAGGTATGAAGCCTTGCTTCGGATTTCTATCCAAAATGGATTTTAAGTTTGTCCCACATGTCTTTAGCCATGGGTATGCCTCAAACTCTCCAATCAGGTTATCATGCATGTAGTCCGACATAGTAAAGCATGACCTATGATTGTTCTTGGGCCAGTCTTGGTAGGCCTGCAGGCTTTCTTGATACGACACAGTAGAAGTATTAATGGCTTGCCATCTTTGTCCTTGTCTGATGGTGGAAACTCAGCTACCATCCAGTATTTCAACAAGTCTCTTTCATTCAGAAGTTACTAAATCTTCTATTTCTACATGTCATAGTTAGTGTCATCTAACTTTTGACTAGTGGACAATTCCCCAGTCATTGCATTGTTTGTTACCATATCTACAAGTATACATTAAAAGATGGACGTAAGGCACATATTATTAAAGCAATTAAATTATTAAAATTTCATCATTCATGTCATGTGATCAAAAGTTTCACTAGGCTTATAATCATATCATACAATCATGAACTAGAAATGTAAACTATTCAATTACAACATTTCCATAAAAAACTCATTTATATGGACCGCAGCAAAATGTTTAAACAAATTAACATTAATTTGAATATCACATAGATATTGAATGAATGAATGTAAAACCAATTTACACAATTATATTAAAATTAATTTTATATATGAAATAAATTCATGTAGTCTCAATCCAGTAGATAAACTTCTTAACATGCAATGTTATAATTTCTGGTTATACAAAACAAATTTACATAACAAGTTAGCATGTAATAATCAACATTATTACGTTAAACATTTTAATGTTTCTAATAACAAGTTCATGCTTTCTAAATTGAAACTAATTCAAAATTTTAATTCAACTCAAGAACTATTACATGCTTTGCATCATATGAACATGTATATAACCAAAACTATTAACATGCAATGACGAAAAAAATTTAAAAGATAAGAATTTAAATAATATTGTATAAAATTAAAACCAAAAAACTTCAAATAAGCCATAATATATGCACCCGTGAGGCCCCATCCCAAAAAAAATCTTTTAATGACCCTAGAATTCTCGAGAACTCTTATACCACACTTTCTCTTCATTTAATATTTGGAGACCTTCTGTCTCTATAATTGAAAGCCTCTACAGCTCTCTTTTCCCTGAGATCTCTCCGTCCCTCACTGGAATTCGTATCTCAGTCTATACTCAATCGAGACCTCCCCATCTCGACCTCCTGCCCTTGTACTTTTCTGTGCTCTGGGTAGCCATGGTTGTCACAGGCAGAGACCTGGGTTCAAGGTCTGCCGCTAAAGCCACCCCTGCCATAGACAAATGATGACACCCGCAACCACCATTACCATGTAAACGAAGCCTACAGCTTCATCTACCATCTAATTTGATCAAAATGCCAAGCCAGTGAGCAGATTGGCTATCGACAAGTCAACTGACACCATCCACTCGCGCAACGTGCCACCAAGGCGGCGGTGCGTGAAGTATATGAGCGGCCACGTTGATTTAGTTTGCGTGGTTTTGAGTCGGAGACGCTTAGATCGACGACTATGGTTGGGTTTAGGAGGAAGAAAACAAACAAAGTCATCTTTGTCGGCGGCACCTGATCAACACGTGCTACCCTCCAGCAGCACTAATGGGTTTTAGTCATGTCTATTAACCACTTTTTTTATGTGTGTGTTCATGCCCGCGGGGTGGCCAACAGTCAATGGTTCTATAAAGCATGGGGGCTCCAGATCTGAGTTGGGGAGTTTTTATTCGGGGTCTTGGTTTAGCCATAATACTATAGCACACTGAATAGAAATAGGTCAACATCATGAATTCATTACACAGATAAGCACAATGCATCTGATTTCGATATAGATCTTGATGTGTGATAACACGAGGCATAACATTTTTTTTTAATTATTAGCCTACTAGAATTAGTCTTTGTTTTGCATAGGAATATTTCCTCTTCGGTTTAGAATATCATTAAGGAATTCTCTATGCTCACTGCTTCGGATCCTAGGACCTTTATTATTTGTCTGTCTAGGTGAGGAATACCTCCCCCTTTCTCTAACATGTATGGGACCCTGAGGATGTGAAGAATCACTCCCACTATCCCCTAGAGGTGTGGAATCCTGAACGTATAGACTAACTGCGTGTTCAAGAACAAGAGATTGAGGATATACATCATTCTCATTTCAACTTTCCTCAACATTTTGAGATTAAGGACAAATCTCATTCTCATTGACAGACAAACCTTCACCATTCCTATCAAATAAGGGAAATGTAGCATACTTGGTGACTTAGGGAGAATTCAGATCCTCTCCCTCACTGAGAGATGGTTGAAGGTCTTATTGTAACTCATATAATTCACAAATGCTTGGAAACTCATCCTAAAAAAAATCAACATTGCAGAAACTCATTTCCGTTATGCCATCAGTATGGTGTTCCCTACACATCACATATCATATAGAATGCACAAGATGTCTTATAAACACCATCCTGGTAGCTTTTGGACCAAGTTGACCATGTTTATGGGTTGGGTTGTGCACATATATAGCCAGTCGAACCTCATAGACATAAGTGGTCCAACGATGACTTTTCACCTAACCATAACTCATATGGTGTTGTTGATATACTCTTGCTAGGCACATGGTTAAAGATATCTTATGAACACCATCCTAGTAGCTTTCGCGCTAAGTTGACCATGTTTGTGGTTTGGGTTGTGCATATATATAGCCAGCTGAACCTCATGGACAAAAGTGGTCCAACGATGGCTTTTCACCTAACCATAACTCATATGGTGTGGCTGATATACTCTTGTTAGGTGCACGATTAACAATATGGGTTGTCCTAAGTAGCGCATTCCCCCTCCCCGTAAACTAATTAGGAGGTTAGCATGTGTCATCATTAACCTGACCATGTCCAGTAATGTATGATTCCTATACTCCGCAATATCTCTAAGTTGCGAGAAATCATTAGTTGTCTTTGCATACCTTTCTCCTCATAAAATTCTTTGAACATTGTTGATGCAGTTTTTGAGGTGGGACTCTAAGTGACTGGATGCACTCGAAGCCTTATCAAAAGACTTTATAATTGCTTTGCTAGCTAAACTCGACTCACACATGGGCAACTCAACCATAATGAGTTTGTATCAAAAGACCATTTTTAGCTCGTTTGTCAAATCTATCTTAGCCCTCATAGTCAAGTTAAGCACGTCTAGAAAATAGAGTCGAAAATGAGGAAAAGATGGAGGATGCTTTATTTCATTAAAAATATTGAAAACACCTTTCAATCTTTCATAGCCAAATAAATTGCCATTGCATACAATACACGAAAATTGGGAGAGAAAACTAATATCAGAAGCAAAAGACATAAGGAACATCGTAACCTAGGTGCATAGAAAGCATTATGAAGAAGCAACACATTCTCTTCTTGGAGTTTGAGACAATATGTCCCTATTTCAAGGACACCTTTTCACTGTCACTTCCTAAAATGATAATCTATGAACTCATAAGGTAATGATGAAAGTTCATAAAACCAGCTAAGTCCTAAACTATATGCTTGCTTGCTCCCGTGTCTACATTCCACTAGGGATCATAATTGGCAACAAATGCTTGGGAATGCATATTATTCAGGTTTAATCGTGAAAGATGGTACCTTAATTAGCTCAGGACAATCTTGAGTATAGAGTTCCTTATTTCCACAGTTTATAGCACTTCACACGTGCTATATTCCTCTCTCTATTATGCCTAGCCTTTTTCCTTTTTGGCAATACAACCCTTAGTTTTGGAGTTCAAGGGGAAATGAATCTCTTCGAACCTAATGTTAAGCTAATCCCATGTGTACCTAGCAGTGGGATAGCTATCAAATTCCCCCACCATATCGTTATGCATGCAACACAACATAGTATAGCATGTTGATTGATCCATCCTCGAATAATTTTTGGTTTTTGCCCTTAGGTTCTCTCGATACTGCTCATTAGTAGTACCATCTTTGACATTCTAGAAGACTTAGAAGCTGTCAAGTGTTCTAACACTTCACGCTCGTTCAGAAGAAACTAAATCTTCTGACATTTTTTTGTCAAAGTTAGTGCTTTCAAGCTGTTCATTGGTAAGCAAACCACAATTTAATTTCCATATCTAGAAGTATATATTTAAAAGGCGGACATCAGGCATACTTTCAAATAATTAAATTATCAAAAACTCCATCTTTCATTTCGTATGGTCGAAAATTTCGCTAAGCTCATAATCATCACATACGAACATGAGTTAGAAATTTCTATAATTTAATTATCACATTTTCCATGAAAAAATTTTGGAGAGCATATTGTTAAACTAATGAATGCTTTTAGAAATATCACAAAGATATTTAACTCAATCATGTAAAACAAATTTAAATGTGGTTATGTTATAAAACGAATTTATATATAAATACAAATTTGTTATTTAAAATTCTATTTAATGATATATCAACCAGACAATTTATATTACCATATAAATGCATTTATATAATAAAATGAAACGATATCGTGAAACATATTCGAATAATAACACATTACAAAAGAAGTTCTTTAAAGCTCGTGTAGTATTATATAAAACATATTTATATAATAATCAAGAAACATATTCAAATGTCAATCATAAATTATAAAAGACATTCATAATTTTACGAATTTAGATTTTATGAAACTAATTCATAAAATGCCTCTAAATTACAGAATTAGTAGGAAATATGAAACAAATTTATGTTCATTAGCTTGGGAAAGGGAAAAAAATGCAAAAAGAATTTAGCAACAACTCATGTAGTTTGTACAATGTATAAAATGCATTTATATAACACTACTAATTGATGATTAACATAAAACATATTCACGTAATCGAATAAAACATATTTATACAACATAATTTGTAACATGAAATATATCCAAATATTAATCGCAGGTAATTATATGGAACACATCCATATAATATTACAAATATAAATAAAATGAAACACTATCAAGTGAAACTTCTCAATATAATACAAAACATGAAATGAATTCAAATCAAACTTGCAAATTATTATATAAAGCATATTCATATAATTTCCATGAACTTTTAATTAATAAAATGAATTCATACAAAATTGTTCATATAATACTAGCCCTCATAAAATTTGGGCCACACAAAATGAATTTAATCAAAGCGACTCAATTATAACTTTATACTTTTCACCTGAAAGAGATTGATATTAAGTATTGGTACATATCCATATTGTAGAGCACATTTGAGGTTTTAGGACCACAAATATAACAAATAAACAAACTCTCAACCCATAAGAAACATCGTCGTTAGTGACCTTGGTTACCCAGTCCACACTTTCCAACCCCAAAACTCTTGACACATCTCTCTCCTCGCTCTAACCTCTTAGCCAAACTAAGAAATGAAGCATTCTTCTTTTCTCTCGCTGTCCATCCCAGTGTACGCCCCCTCCCACACACCAACACCTCCCTCTAGCTTGCATTGCTATCTCTTCTAGGCAACCATTCAAATGCCTGAAAGAACAACGCCATAATAAGCTACCTAAAGGATGAGGTCTGCCACCCTCCATCTCCATTAAGAGACCCAGGACCTCTTATCCATGCTAGCCCGATAAGAGCTGGGACCACTAGCGTATGGATCGGTCGAAGCCGAGTTCGAGAATGCCACCCATGCAACCAACATGCCACTAAGGCGGTGGTGTGTGGGCATTACGCACTCTCAAAATGATGGGTTTTTTAGTTTTCTTGTAGACAATGCGGATATCGGTGTTGTTAGAGGGGAGAGGAGGAAGAAAGAGGGCGAAAACCACCTTCATAGGCGGCACAGCGCTACCCCTCCTTTATCAGATTTGATGGTTATGCTCCATGTTTCCTCCTCATTTCTGTCCCTTTTCTCGAAATTAACCTCCTTTTTCTAAATATTTATTAAGGTTTGAGAGGTGTCGCCAGCACATCCACAACAATAAAGGCGGGTGGTGGGATGGTCTTGTGGGTCAATTCACAGGGGGTTTGATGTAGCATGTCCTCCAATCATTTGGTATGAGGTTGTGGGGCTAGTGAGTGAGATGCACTTTAGGGTTTAGGGCTTTAGAGCAGAGATGATTTTGTGATCACAACTATTATGCCAATAATAAAATTCAATCCATAATACAAAAACACGCTAGTATAAATTAAATTGGCATATAAGCAAAATTTAAAATGAAAGAATCGCATTGCCATGTCATAATCAGGAACAATATCAAGCAATTAGACTCTAATATGATTGTACGATATTAGGGTCTTGCGAACGCAAAGAATCAATTTGCATGAGCATTGCCCATAAATCAACAAACAAGAACAATTATTGGCTACCAGAGTCACCGTTATTTCACGTCTCCAAACCCAAATCCCAGAGGAATGGATAGACTAGTGTGAGGGAGAGAGTGGATAACAGATTCTTAAGAGAATTGCTTGCTTGAGTTGCTGTTTTTCATTCCTTGACCTAATCTCCCTAATTTTGTAGCACTGAGCTGAAATTATCAATAGGGAAATAATGGGCAAGATTAATATGTAATTAACCACCTTAAAACTACCCAATTAATAATGTGGCCCTTGCTTTGGCCAACATTTTATACCGACAAGTATGAACTTACAAACTCCTACCTGGACCTTCTTATTCTAGCATTGTTAACTTACTATAACCCTATAAGCCATTATGTAACCCCAAACTACTCTCTGGACAATACATAGTTACCAAGAATGACTTCAATGATCGACGGCTGGCCTCATAAGTTATCAGTGGCCTTTCTAAACCCCACATACATGCTACTTAGGAAGACTTTCAAGTGGTCACCTATCCTAAGATTTCTTCATAGCAAACATGCTTAACTATAGAATTCTTAATAGTGAGCTCCTCGAAAATAAAGGTGAATCTTTGGTATTATAGGTAGCCACTTCAAATCCTTTAGCCTGAGTTTTAATCACACTCGAGATGCTACTATCATCCTCACTTAAAGAGCACAACGTCTTCATAGCTAGTAATCTCTGCCAACATCTTTGCTCCCGTAGGAAACTACTTGAGGTTCTTCTATGCCCTAGAAAAGCTCACAGGCGAGAGTTAGCTCTTATAACATTTGTAACACTGCAGCCTGTCTCAAGCTGCAACAGTTATCAAGAATAGCTTCGAAGATCATTGACTAGACCAAAGACTTCTCCACAAGCAAGCATGCTTAGCTATGGAGTTCTTAAGAGTAGGACCCTCGAAAAGGAAGGTGTATCTTCAGTGATATAGGTAGTCACTGCAAATCCTTTAAGCCTAAATCCTAACCATTATTACCTATTGAAATTGCCAATAGAATGATTGCTTGTTGAGCTATCTTAATCCTGGCTCTTGTCAACATCATAAATATTATTACATACCTTTGATCTCAATCAAGGATTATGTGATGCAACACAGTTAGTCTATCATCTTATGTATCATATAGAGGCTGCTAAGATATATTAATGACACTACTTGTCACCACCACCCCCTATAATCAATGGAAGTCGATGGCTCCAAGGTGATGAACAATTTTATTATTAGCTAAGCATAGCTCAAACTTTAAAATCCTATGTTCTTCTAGCCAACCACCGAGATAGTGTTATTTAGGTTGTAGAACTAGTTCAAGCGTATAAAACTGAGAATGTTTGTACCAACATTTCATGATTGCTAGTAACCTTAAGAAACTTGATTCTCAAAGGATTGAGGCACACTTGCACAAAATCAAGGTCATCTTTAACTCACTAGCCACTGTCAATATTCCCCTTACTGATGAAGACTTGGTTGAACTCACAATGTTTGGTCTATATGAAAAATATGAAAATATGATATCAGTCACTACCTTTTTTGGTACTCATATAACCTTCATTGTTTAGTACTAAGCTCATCATGTATGAGCAATGTGTACTTAATCTCGGAGAACTAGTATTCATAAGGCTTTCACTATCTCAAACTTATCAAGTTAGTATGTAAAATTGCAAGTGACAACTAACTCCAACCAAAACAACAATCAATATAAGATAAGGAGGCACACCAAAGGTGGTAGATGGCATGGAAAATATAGTGATCGAGGTAGGAGAAGATGGGGCCATGGTAACAACAAGACTCAAAAACAATTATCTCCAGCTTCATCAGCTACAAACTCAAGAAATAGAATGATAATAGGTATATTTATTAGCAATTGTTTTTTTTTTTTTCCTCAAACTACATCTCTTGAAAATATTATTACTACTATTGAGCCTTTCACTTCTCTAATTGTTTGCGAATTATATCTTAATTAAGGATATATCACTCTATTTGTCCATACTACTTTCCATTTGTTGCAAAGCCAAAGATTTTACCTCCCAACTCAATGCATTTGCAACCATGCAATTAGATGAAAGGAAATTGTGATGTTTGGTTCCACAATCAACTACTCCACTCATACAACTATGCTTGCATGACACCATTAGATGGTAATTTTTCTTCAAAATTTCTTTGTCATGGAACAAACAATATTACTGTTAATGATAGTATTAAGTTAGCAATTACTTATGTTGGCCAAGTTGATTTAAAAAATTCTTCTATGCTACTGCGCCTGAACAATATTTTACATGTGTCTACACTTATATACAATCTTCTATATGTTAAACGACTTTTTGTGTTGATAACAATTATGACATTAATTTTCATCATTCCTTTGTGCATCTAAAGGATAAAATGACATGAGAATAATTCTCTAGGTACTAATGATGGTGGTATTAACAGTATCCACCTATTTTTTTTGGCTACAAAGAATATTTGACATTATAATTTAGTTTATTATGGATCTTGTGTGTTAGATAGTCTTAGTCAGTGAGTCTGCTGAATCTTTTTTTTTTTTGGGTATCCTATAAGTTGTGTGAGGCCTATCCATTGGCTTTTAAAGACATTGAGCATTGCCATTGTATGCCTCTATTCTCACTCAATGTACCTTATGCATATTTCGTTACTATATTATTTTTTTGCAGGTGATTCCTCCCATTCAGTGTGGAGTTATCCTATGAAGCACAAGAATGAGATGCAAAGTATTGTTTTTGCATTTTGTAAAAAGCTAGCTGAACATATTGTTTCTCCATGGTGCTAGCTTATTTAAATGTAAGGTAGACTATTCAATAACTTCCTGTCAACCACTAGGTATGCAATCTTTCTGGATCCTAATGTTAGCCCGATTTGGGTAGTTAAATCACCCTAGAGGGGGTGAATAGTATGATAATCAAAGTCATAAAATAATCAAAATAGAATTCAGAAAAATAAATGTGGACAAAAGACGCTATTTATAGAGCTTCGCCGACGCCTAGTTCTCTACCCACGGGTGCCCCTCGCCGATAAGATTTTGAACCTTTTTCTTTTATTAGGTCAGTCGATTACACACGATCCACTAATTGTGCAATCTATGAGTTGACCCTACAACTCTCTTGGTGTCCCAATGTACGCGTTGCTCCTCAACCGTACTTGGAAACTCAGCCTTCTGACTAATCAACCTAACACAATATAAAGAAGGATAACAAGATTCACATGCCTTTTTCTTCGTCTTGATTTGCAAGTGTAGCTCTCTTTCTTCTGTCATCTTCTGCTGCACATGCCTCCCTATTTATAGGCAATGATGTTTGAGAGGTTGAAGGATTATTAGGAAGGTGACCGTTGCATCAAAAAAGAAAGGTTGATCTCTAATATCATTTCAAGGCCTTGAAGTTCATATTTCAAGCCCTTGAAACCTTATGCTTTGCTCAATGCTTACCCTTTGATTTCCAATAGCTACTTCCCTTATTTTTAGCTGAAGATCTTGCCAAGAGGATTATCTAGAAGCAGATTTTTAGTAGCACAATCTTTCAAAATATAAGCTTAAAAGATATTATCACGATTAGGTAAATCTTGACATTTTCAAAAATATACACATATAAAGAATCATAATATTGTCTCAAGATTTAGTATTCAAATTTGAATATAAAGATCACATATTCAAATTTGAATACTAAACTATCTCCAAGATAAAATCAATTATGTCAACATCTACTTGCAATCATAATACATCTAAATAATAGAAATACAAACTACTAAGGTAGGTCCAAACATAACACGATAAATATGCCAATAGACCAACTCATTTTTTTCTTCCATCAAAACATATTCATAACATATATTATAAGTTTAAGGAAGCTAACAATATCCCCTTTTGATAAAAGATAAAACCCAATAGGAATAACATATCAATATAATTTTGAACGACACAGCGCAAAAGCTTTCCAAATACTTCCCCCCTCTTCGTAATTCATCAAAAAGGTAGCATAAACAAGAGAAAGAAAAATTGAAGCGTATAAAAAATTATGGCAAACACATATAGCTCCCCCGTAACAAATCAATGACATATAAAGACGCTCCCGCTCAATCCTTGGCACTCATAAAAAGTGTAAGGGATTAAATACTAATATTTTGATCAAATAATATATCCCAACAAGCATGCGTTCACTTCATATTCTCATAAGCATTACAGGACATCAACGCATAAGAGCATTAATGCAACAATTCTCCCCCTTCAAGAATAAATCAAGATTTATAGCAAAATAATAAACTAATAGAATTCGTCCCTTATAAAAATAAGCAATACCATGTATGTAAATGTTGGAAATCATAACAATTATGGACTTAAAAAAAAGATCACATACAAGATATCATCTGAGCATAAAAATAATTACGTGTCTTAACGGTATAAAATATGATGGAATATTAGTCATGCTCACATTCGAAAGATAGTTAAATAAATTAAAATTCAAAATTTTGACATCAAAATGCCACAAAAAGGAAGTAGATCATGCAAAGTAACATTGCCTTATGTTTAGCAAAAATGCAAGTGTTACCACCATTCAAGATGTTTGACATTTTACAGGTACTAACATCCTAGGCTCTCCTATTTTTCAAGGCCTTGGATTGCATTTTAAGGCCTTGAAATCTGACTATAACAAAACAATTGAGCTTACCTTATTTTTACTTTTGGGAAAACGTAACTTACCATATGTCATTATGAAGCTCTGATTTTTTCTTGTCTACTTGAATTTTCAAGAGGATTAAATACTATTAAAATTCATTATTAGTACCCAAATGAGGAGTTAGTAACTTCCCAAAATCCAAAATTGAAGCGCTTCGATCAGACTTTAATACCCTTTTTTTTCTTTGGTTCAAACTTATTAGAAGTACGAAGAATTAACGAGGTAAAGTTTTTGTTTCCCTCGATGTTGACACATTTTCTCAAATACAGCAATTAAGAATTTAGTTGAAAATTTGGTGTGGCAATTAAATCATAGAAAATGTGACAACTTGGAGATAAACTATTATTTGAAAATTCAAGCATTGATTTTACCTCACACTAACCACTTTGGACAATAGATAAATAACAAGAATCTTTATTTTTCTCGCCATTTTCAAGCAACTCTCAATTCGGGCATGCTCGACATCATTGTGTATAGTGCCTAGAATTTTATCTCCACTTTCATATTCTTACTCTTCATGTAATTGATGATCCTCCCTTCGCTTAACATTTCCATCCAAGATCATTTCATTCTGTGCCACAAATTCGCTTAACACCACATTTTGATTAGCACTATACAAATAATAAAGAGTCTCCCAAAACTCCTTGGCACGATCACAATGTAAGATAAATGCATAAATATTAATAGTGAGAGCACAATATAAAATGTTTAGAACGTTAAAATTTTTAGACATCTGCTTGTAATCAACTTCAGTGTATTCATCTTTCGATTTCTCAATAACTATTGGACCATTGACCATGATCTCCTAAATATCGAGGCCCTTGAGCTTGATGTAAAGTTTCATTGTTTCCTACCACAAAAAATAATTAGTGCATTTAAAAAGTAAAAGGTAATCAGAGTCAAAATCATAACTAACCATAGAATCCAACTATTAGACGGTAAAGTCTTAAAAAATAATACTAGCTCTGATACCAAATGTTGGCCCAATTTGGGTAGTTAAGTCACCATAGAGGAGTAAATAGTGTGATGATCAAGGTCACAAAATAATCAAAATTGGAATGCAAAAAAATAAATGTGGACAAGACACGCTATTTATAAAGGTCCGGCCATGCCTAGTCTTCTCCCCACAGGTGCCCCCTCGCCAATGGAATTTTGAACCTTTTTCTTTTATTGGGTCGGTTGATTACACATGATTCACTAATCGTACAATCTACAAGTTAACACCACGATTGTAGGTGTCCCAACACACTTGTTGCTCCTCAACCGTATTTGGGAAGTCGACCTTCCAACTAATCAGCCCAACCCAATACAAAAAAAGATAACAAGATTTACTTTATAGCAACGAGTAAACAAACACAATAAATATGCCGATATAAGCTCGATGTATCAAGTTCTCTCAATGTCTTCTTCTTGATTTGCAAGTGTAGCTCTCTCTCTCTTCTATCATCTTTAGCTGCAAATGCCTCCCTATTTATAGGCAATGATGTCGGAGAGGTTGAAGGATTATTAGGAAGGTGACCGTTGCATCAAAAAGAAAGGTTGATCTCTAATATCATTACAAGGCCTTGAAGTTTGTATTTCAAGCTCTTGAAACCTGCAGCTTTGCACAATGCTTACCCCTTGATTTCCAACAGCTACTTGGCATATTCTGAGCTGAAGATCTTGCAAAGAGGACTATCTCAAAGCGGATTTTTAGCAACACAATCTTTTAAAATATAAGCTCAAAAGATATTATCATAATTAGGCAAATCTTGACATTTTTAAAAATATACACAAATAAAGAATCATAATATTGTCTCAAGATTTAGTATTCAAATTTGAACATAAAGATCACATATTCAAATTTGAATACCGGACTATCTCCAAGATAAAATCAATCATGTTAACATCTACTTATAATCATAATACATTTAAGTAATAGAAATACAAATTACTAACGTAGGTCCAAAACGTAACATGATAAATGTGCCAATAGACCAACTCATTTTTGTCTTTCATCAAAACATATTCATAAAATACATTATAAGCTTAAGGAAGCTAACAATCTTCCCTTTTGATAAAAGATAAAACCAAATAGAAATAACATATCAATATAATTTTGAATGACACACCGCAAAAGCTTTCCAAATACTTCTCCCCCTCTTCATATTTTATCAAAAAGGCAGAATAAAAAGGAGAAAGAAAAATCGAAGCGCATAAAAAATTATGGCAAACACATATAGCTTCCCCTTAACAAAACAGTGACATATAATAGATGCTCTCCCTCAATCAATGGCACTCATTAAAAATATAAGAGATTAAATACTAATATTTTGATCAAATAATATATCCTAATAACATGCATGCATTAACTTGATATTCTCATAAGCATTATAGGACATCAACATATAAGAACATTAATACAACAATTCCCCCCTTCAAGAATAAATCAAGGTCACAGCAAAACAATCAACCTTATTTTTGCTTTTGGGAAACCATAACTTACCGTATGTCATTACGAAGCTCCAATTTTTTCTTGTCAACTTGAATTTTCAAGAGGATTAAATACTATTGAAAATTCATTATTAGTACCTAAATAAGGAGCTAATAACTTTCGAAAATTTAGAAATGAAGTGCTTCAATCAAATTTTGATACCCTTTCTTTCTTGGGTTCAAAATTGTTAGAAGTAAGAAGAATTAATGGGGTAAGATTTTTGTTTCCCTCAATTTTGACACATTTTCTTAAATACCACAATTAAGAATTTTTGAAAGTTGAAAATTTGGTGTGGTATACAAATCATAAAAAATGTGACAACTTGGAGATAAACTATTATTTGAAAATTCAGGCATGGATTTTACCTCACACTTACCACTTTGGAGAATAGATAAATAATAAGAATATTTATTTTTCTCACCATTTTCAAGCAATTCTCAATTCGGGCATGCTCGACATCATTATGTATAATGCCTAGAATTTTATCTCCACTTTCATATTCTTACTCTTCATGTAATTGATGATCCTCCCTTTGCTTAACATTTCCACCCATGATCATTTCATTCTGTGCCATAAATTCGCTTAACACCATGTTTTGATTAGCGCTATACAAATAATAAAGAGTCTCCCAAAACTCCTTGGCACGATCACAATGTGAGATAAATGCATAAATATTAATAGTGAGAGAACAATATAAAATGTTTACAACTTTAAAGGTTTTAGATATCGGCTTGTAATCAACTTCAGTATATTCATATTTCGATTTCTCAATAACTATTGGACCTTTGATCATGACCTCCCAAAGATTGAGACCCTTGTGCTTGATATAAAGTTCCATTGTTTCCTGCCATAAAAAATAATTAGTACATTTAAAAAGTAAAGGGCAATCAGACTCAAAATCATAACTAGCCATAGAATCGACGGATTAGACGGTAAAGTCTTAAAAAATAGTATTAGCTCTGCTACCAAATGTTGGCCCGATTTGGGTAGTTAAATCACCATAGAGAGGGGTGAATAGCGTGATGATCAAGGTCACAAAATAATCAAAATAGAAATGCAGAAAAATAAATGTTGACAAAGCACGCTATTTATTGGGGTTCGGTTATGCCTAGTCCTCTACTCATGGGTGCCCCCCGCCGATGGGATTTTGAACTTTTTTCTTTTATTTGGTCGGTCGATTACACACGATTTACTATTCGTACAATCTATGAGTTTACCCTACGACTCTAGGTGTCCCAACGTACGCGTTGCTTCTCAATCGTACTCCGGAAGTCGACCCTCCAACTAATCAACCTAACCTAATACAAAGAAAGATAACAAGATTAACTTTAAAATAAGGAGTAAACAAACACAATAGATATGCTAATATACGTTCGCTGGATCAAGTTCTCTCAACGTCCTCTTCTTGATTTGCAAGTATAGCTCGCACTCTTCTATCATCTTCAGCTGCAAATGCCTCCCTATTTATAGCCAATGATATTGGAGACGTTGAAGGATTATTAGGAAGATGACCGTTGCGTCAAAAAAGGAAGGTTGATCTCCAATATTATTTCAAGGTCTCGAAGTTCATATTTCAAGCCCTAGAAACCTGCAGCTTTGCTCAGTGCTTACCCCTTGATTTCCAACAACTACTTGCCTTATTTTAAGCTGAAGACTTTGCCGAGAGGATTATCTAGAAGCGGATTTTTAGCAACACAATCTTTTAATATATAAGCTCAAAAGATATTATCATAATTACGCAAATCTTGGCATTTTCAAAAATATACACATAAAAAGAATCATAATATTGTCTCAAGATTTAATATTCAAATTTGAACGTAAAGGCCCTATATTCAAATTTGAATACTAAACTATCTCTATGATAAAATCAATTATTTAAACATCTACTTATAATCGTTACACATTTAAATAATAGAAATAACAATTACTAAGATAGGTCCAAATATAACAAGATAAATATGCCAATAGACCAACTCATTTTTGTTTTTCGTCAAAACATATTCATAAAATATATTATAAGCTTAAGAAAGCTAACAATCTTCCCTTTTGATAAAAGATAAAACTCAATAGAAATAACATATCAATATAATTTTGTATGATACACCGCGAAAGCTTTCCAAATACTTCTCCCCGTCTTCGTATCTCATCAAAAAGGTAGCACAAAAAGGAGAAAGAAAAATTGAAGCGTATAAAAAATTATGACAAACACGTATAGCTCCCCCTTAACAAAACAGTGACATATAATAGATGCTTCCACTCAATCCATGGCACTCATAAAAAATATAAGGTAGGAAATACTTATACTTTGATCAAATAATATATCCTAATAACATGCATGCATTAGCTTGATATTCTCATAAACATTACAGGGTATTAACATATAAGAGCATTAATCTAACAATTCTCCCCCTTCAAGAATAAATCAAGGTTATAGCAAAATGATCAAGTAATAGATTTCGTCCCTTGAAAAAATAAGCAATACTGTGTATGTAAATGTTGGAGATCATAACAATTATGGATCCAAAAAAAAGATCACATACAAGATATCATCTAAGCATAAAAATAAGTCCGTGGCTTCTCCCTTTCTTCGTATTTCATCAAAAAGGTAGCATAAAAAGGAGAAACAAAAATTGACTCCCCCTTAACAAAACAGTGACATATAATATATGCTCCCCCTCAATCAATGGCGCTCATAAAAAAATATAAGGGATTAAATACTACTATTTTGATCAAATAATATGTCCTAATAACAGGCATACATTAACTTGATATTC
Source organism: Carnegiea gigantea (assembly GCA_029747015.1). Taxonomy (NCBI): domain Eukaryota; kingdom Viridiplantae; phylum Streptophyta; class Magnoliopsida; order Caryophyllales; family Cactaceae; genus Carnegiea; species Carnegiea gigantea. Next base: position 51,241 of record JAKOGI010001831.1, on the reverse strand, counting down.
TCATAAGCATTACAGGAAATCAACAAGTAAGAGCATTTATACAACGACTTTCCCCCTTTAAGAATAAATCAAGGTTATCGCAAAATAATCAAGTAATAGAATTCATCCCTTATAAAAATAAGCATTACTGTGTATCTAAATGTTGGAGATCACAACAATTATGGACCCCAAAAAAAAAGATCACATACAAGATATCATCTAAGCATAAAAATAATTACATGTTTTAATAGTATAGAATATGATGGAATATTAATCATGCTCACATTCCAAAGATAGTTAAGTAAATTAAACTTCAAAATTTTGAAGTCAAAATGCCACAAATAGGAAGTAGATCATGCAAAGAAACATCGACTTATTTTCAGCAAGAATCCAAATATTACCACTATTCAACATGTTTGACATTTTAAAGGGTGTATCGTAGGTTCTCTCAATAAAGCCAACTAGTGAGAGTAAAAGAAGACTCTAGTGAGAGTAAAGACTTTCTTTGTGAGATATGAACAAAACCTATCAATGAATAAGCCGCCAGACCCTTATCTTCCTCAACCAAACCTTCCATTGTACTGCATCTATAACCAGTCCAATCGCACCATTAATCCATGCTCTGAACTAGAAGAAGGAAACCATATCTTTAATGAAAGTACCCCTACCCATAAGGGATGCTATAAAGCTACCCAAACCCCCCAACCTAGGCCTTGCCATTTCAGTTGGCAGATGAAATTAGATGTTTGTACGTTTTAACCACCATGCTTGAAGCCATTTATGACCTTGTCCTTCACCATCTTTCCTGACTGTTTCAATTCAAAAGGTGAGAGGCATGCTTTTAATGAGAGTCACCATACTCCTAATAGAGGCTATAGATCTGCTCGGATACTCCTCACCCTTCTGAAAGATCTTGATTCATCGAAGATAGCCATATCTAGCAAGTTCAACCTCAAGGGTCTAATCCATTTAAGACCTTGATTCTAAGATCTTTACTTGATTTAATTGATTATCCAGTGATTTCCACCATTAATCTACCAAGTTTACCCTCCTAGACGAAAGCCTTGCACATTCTTTACACCCACATCTCTTCAAGGCCAATCCTGACCATTTATGATGTGTTGGTGTCTATTAAGAGTAAACCACATCCACCATATAGGTTTCAGTCACTTCATAACATTTATAAAGAGGCTGTACAAATCTAGCAACAAAGCAAGTGGTTTCGGACCCAAACCGGGGATTTATGGGAGCTCAACTATCGAATATCGGCTTACACCTTCAGATCTATGAAGTTAGTACGTGGTGACAAGCAAAATTTTTGGGATGTTACTCCAAAGATTGACTACTTTATTCTCTGCAAAATGATTATGCTTAATCTAGACATAGGTTCTATTACTCCTTTTTTAATTAATTCTTATAGTTGTATTCTTCCTTTTGGTGGTTACATTGATTATAGTTTTATGACTATACTTTCTGATGATGCATCTTACCATGGTGTTATTAATTCTTATTTAGAGTTGGACTTGTTCTGGGCTTACTTTGAGCCAAGGCTATATATAGCCCCTAACTCTAAGCATCTGTACACCAAGCTATATCCAACAATCACAAGATGTTTCAGTCTTAAGCTTATGACTGCCCCATCACTAAACTCCCCTTTGTCTCTAAATGGTAGTTCTAATAGTAGTGTGGACCGCCAAGACAATGTTTCCTCTTCTCCTAATCCTACCCAACCTGAAATCACAACTGTGTTGGATGGAAGCGGACGTAACCTTACTTGCCAATCCGATCCCACCTGCCGCGACTCCTACTCAGATTTCCTTAAATTCGGAGTGGCAGGTCACTGCAGTGCTAAAGTGTCCACTGTTGAACTAGAACTTTGCCCTTAATTTTGATGAAGTAACCCTATAAGGATCGTTTCCGTTGGCTAGTCGTCTAAGAGTCAAAGCCCTAGCCCCTAGCCAAAAAATCTAATTCCTGACCTTTCTCATCGTCCAACCATTAGTTTGGAAGAACTTCTTACATGCTGCCTATTGGGTAAAGTCTGGGGGGAACTTTACCACTCTCTGCTATCATTCATAGAACCCAAAATGAGTGGAAATTTGTGAGAGGTCGAGTGGAATATGTTGAAATGGGTAAAACCATTGGATACTCATAAGATTTGTGAATGCTCAAGATAAGTTTCTGGTGTTTGATAAAAGACCGTATTTTGTTAATGATCTTAATTTCATTCTAAAGCCTTGGTTTGAATTTCTTGACCCTTATCAAACCTCTCTAGAGCAGGTTGATCAATGGCTTAGGATCCCTAGGCTCTTATGGGAGTTTTGGGAAAGGGGGGTTCTCCAGTATCTTCTTAAACATGTGGGGGATATTGTTCGTATTGACGAAAATACTCTTCTTCACTTGAAAGGAAAATTTGCTAGAGTTTGTGTCAACATTGATATCACACACCCCTTTCCGAGTACTCTGTCTATATCAAGAAGGGGTTTATCCACAAGAGTGCCACTTATCTATGCTTCATGAAGTTTGTCCTCTATGTAGGGGGGTTTCACACCGGCTTAAGTCTTGTCCTAACCTACCGGTATCAAAAAAGCTTGAGGTGGTCGTTGAGCACTTTGATGCTCCAAGTGTATCCCTTGCTAACAAAATTGTCAATCCTTCCTCTACTACCATTATCCAGTCTGCTGATACTTGGGTGACGGTATCTCCCAAATAAAGAGTTAGGTCTTTTCATGCCCCTAGACAACCTAATACATCCAATTTGAACCCAATGGCTAGTAATGTGATTCTCACATCTGTTCAAGAACAAGAGCAGAGCTTTCCAGACCAGATCATTCCCCAACCTGTTCACACCCCTAACCCAGGCTCGGTTATTCCCAATGGAATTATTCTGACCAATCTTACTGCTATTCTACCCACTGATGATCCCAGTTTGGTGCTCGATCCTCTCGATGCACTTAATGAGGACGTGCTGGATGATATGGAGGCTAAAAACAATGCAGATCTTTATCTGAATCTGCATAATATAGAGGATATTGAAATGTCCTCGGATTCAACAAAGAGGAAGAGGTCTGAAGATGGAGAGGAGGCCATCTCTCAGGCTACCTAATCTTTGTACTGGCCCATGTATGGTCACTATTTTTTGATGGAGTCCCCTAGGTTCACTTCAGATTTCACCCAGTCCATTCTTAGGAGTTATGAATGCTGTTTCGTTTTTTAGTTGGAAGTATGTGTTCTTAGGCTTTGTCTCTGTGATATATGTCTTTTGTGTACCAATGAAGCTGTTTACATGAGCAGGGTTGCTCACTGTTGTTCCTGGTTTTTGGGGAAGGAGCTGAGGATTGGCATCCTAGTCCACTTATTGATTAAAAGGGGAAGAGTTAACCCCTGTGGGTGGTGCTTATTTTGTTGTATCATACTTCACCATCCCTTATTAATGCCATGGACTATCTGTTACATGTATATTTGGATTTTCTTGTTTCTAACCCTTTTCCCCAAGCAGTTCAAGTTGAGCTATGGTGTGTATTTTGGCCTTTTGCACTCTGGATTAACTCCTTTTATGTACCTAAGGGGTCGTTGCATAATGCCTAACTACTGGTTTTCCAGTGTTGCCCCTATGACTAGTGAGAACTCTAGAAACCACGGCTTATGATATAACCCCCCTGTGGTTTGTTGGTTGATGACGAATACAACTGAGCCTAACACCATTAAGAATACGAATTTCAAACCTATAGTATTTATGAATTGAGTTTGTAAAAACAGAATAGTATATGGAGGTAGGTATCGGGATTCTATATGTATTATAACGCTTCATTCTTTTAAATTATTTATCTTATGTGTGCAGGACGTTAAGTTATACTCCAAGTATTCAAGCAGTAGCTTTGCCCTGGCGATTGGTAAAAAATACTTTAGTTGGTCAGGCTTGATCAATTTATTGAGTTGATAGCACTATTGTTATGGTATTTTATGTTCCTCATATTGATGCAGCATGTATCTCCTAGATGGTTAGGGGAGGCTAAGCTTAGAAGTAGAATTATCAATCAACAAATTTATGTTTTTACCTATAATGGTGATGAATGGTGGCCGTTAACTGTTATCCCAACTAAAAGAATGTATTTTCTATGCCTTCTGAATGATTCCTTGGCGCATAAAGGGACTGGTCACTCTGTTGTTGGGGTCCAAAAATTTGGAGTGGGTCAGTCAGTGACACTCGCCCACTTCTTAGGAAATTACTTTTATAAATTTCTAACTTCAGTAGGAATTTTTATTACTGGTACATTACTCGAGATAATAATGACTGTTAATCTTGAGTCATCTATTGTTGTTTGGTTCAATTTATGGGTAATGTTTAGGAATCATACTAAGTCAATTGTCTACGTTCTGGTAGTGATGGTTAGGAGCATGCTGAAAAGCATCTAGAGCAACTTTTTTTACCACATCAAATGAAGATAATTAGCTGGAACGTTCAAAGTGCCAAAAAAAACCAAGTACTACAAGAAGTAAAACTCTTGTCACAAACTCATAAACCGGATATGGTCTTTTTCCTGGAAACAATGGTTAATGAAAAAAATATAACCAGAATCCTCCCCACAATGGGATATGATCACTTTGAATATGTTCTCCCAATTAATCATTCTGGCGGAATTGCAGTTACGTAGAATAATGGAAACATACATGCTTCAGTTTTAGTTAAAGAAATAAGAGCAATCCATATGCTAATACATGATGTTAAGAAAGCACAAAATTGTGTAGTATCAGGGATTTATGCCCCAGCACAAGATAAAGAAAATAATTCTTTTGAGGAACACCTTATAGAAATTAATGCTATTATCGACCTACTTTGGTGCCTTATTGGAGACTTTAATGAATTAGCTGCTCCTAATGAAAAGGTAGGGGGTCAACCCCTGTCTAAATGTAAATATGATAGACTTAATACCTTCATTAATATAATTGATGTAGAATCAATCCAAGTAAATGGTAGACTATTCACGTGGAAAAAAAGAATTCATATGCATCTTATATATGAAAGGTTAGATAGAACAATTGCTAGAAAAGATTGGTCGAATATATATCCAGACACCTTTGAGACCCATGGTAGCTTTACATGTTCAGAGCACTGCCCTATTATTTTATCTACAGTAATGCAATGGGATAGCCACAAAGCCTTTCTATTTCACTTTCAAAATTACTGGTGCAACTACCAACAAGTTGACAATTTAATGAAAAAAGTCTTGGGGGTCTCAATCAAAGGCACAAAAATGTTCCAGTTTTTCAAGAAACTTAAGCTTATCAAATATGAAGTTAAGGATTGGTCGAAAAAATAGTTTGGAAACTTTCAAGAAAAAATTACCAAAAACGAACAAAAAATCGATTATGTTGATAGAAAATTACTGGAAAACCCAAATAGTTTTAGGTTAAATTCTTGGATGAATACACTTATCAAACAAAGAGAAAAAATGATGTTATTCAATCAAAAGTATTAGGATAAACTTAGCAGAAAAGAATGGCTAGTGAATGGTGATAGAAATACAAAATTTTTTCAGCGTAGAGCAAATGCGAGAAGAAAAAGGAAAATGATCATTAAAATAAAAGACGAAAGTGGTGTTTGGATTGAGGATCATAAAACAACTGCAAATAGATTTATCGCAGAGTATATACATAAATTTAAATCTTCACATAATCAGTCCAGAAATATAACAGATTTAGGACTTACTAGACTAGTATCAGATGATGATAATGCAGAGCTTATCAAACCACGAAGTTTGGATGAAATTAAAAGCGCTGTATTCAGTATTGATTCTAATAAAACGCCAGGACCTGATGGCTTTGGTGTTAGTTTTTTCAAACATTATTGGCAAATTATTCAGTATGACTTAGTCAATTGCATCCTAGAATTTTTCAAGAATGGGAAAATCCTCAAAGAAATTAACCATACTTTTATCACTCTTATTCCTAAGATTGATAGGCCTTCGTAGACCAACCATTTCAGACCTATTAGCCTTTGCTCAACGGCGTATAAGATCATTGCTAAGATTTTGGTAAATAGAATGAGACCGTTATTAGATAAACTAATATCCCTTGTGCAAAGTGCTTTTGTTTTAGGGAGATCCATCCATGATAACATTCTATTAACACACGAAATAATGCATAAATTCAAGCAGGACCTCCTAGGTTGCTATTAAACTTGACATGGAGAAAGCATATGATAGACTTGAGTGGGATTTCATATTAAAGTGTCTACAAGAACTAGGATTTCATTCATTATGGAATAAATGGATTATGGAAATTATTTCATCAGTGTCGTACTCGATTATAATTAATAATGAACCAAATGGTCTTTTTAATCCATCAAGGGGAATTAGACAGGGGGACCCGTTATCACCCTATATCTTCATCATTTGTATGGAAGCCTCAACTATCTATTGTGCAAAGAGGCTAGGGAATAGAAATCGAGCATAGGAATTAAATTAAGTCCAGGAACTGCTACTATACCGTGTCTCATGTTTGCTGCTGATTGCTTATTATTCTGTAAAACTAATTCTAACAATTGTAGCATTCTTAAAAATACCTTGGATAAGTTTTGCACTCTGTCTGGCCAATTAATTAATTTTCATAAATCTGCAGTCACCTTTTTAAAAAATGTATCTACTGTACAGAAACAAACTGTAATGGGAATTCTGAACATTCCACAAAGAGATTCACTAGGGAAATACTTTGGGTGCCCTGTTTTCCAAGGCAAACCTTTAAGGACTAGTTTCAAGGATATTATTAGTAAAGCTACATATAAACTGGAAGGATGGAAAGCTGACTCCCTTTCAAAAGCGGGAAGAACAATTTTGATACAATCTCATATAGAATCTTTGCCAGCACACACAATGCAATGCTTTCGGCTACCGAAATCTACCACTAATCACCTGGATAAGATTAGTTGAGATTTTTTCTGGAAAAAATCTAGTACGGAGAAAGGTTTACCGCTTATCGCGTGGGATAAAGTGTGCATGCCAAAGGACAAAGGGGGACTGGGACTCCGCAAAATAGATGCTGTCAATAAAGCCTTTCAATGTAAACTAGCTTGGAAAGTTATGTCTAATAAATCGAGCTTATGGACCCAATCTATTAAAGCTAAATATCTGAAGGATAAAAACTTATTTGATTACAAAAGAAAAAGTACCGATTCACCTGTCTGGAAAAGTATACTAAATTATAGAGATCTCTTGAGATGAGGCATTACTTGGAAATTAGGAAGTGCAGATAGAATTTTATTTTGGTTTGACAACTGGGTAGGAAACTTTAATCTGGTGGAAACACTGAACATTCCTGGAAATAATGTACCTTCACCAGAAGCGACTGTTAGTGACTTCATTCTTACGAATTGTAACTAGAATATTGAAAAGCTTAAGCAGACTCTGAATAACCACCGTATTATAAAAATATCCAAGGAATTACTATCCCCAGCCATGATATGGAAGATTCATTTTGTTGGGGTTGAATAGCTCTGGAAATTTTTCTACAAAGTCTGCCACATGGATGGCATATGATCCACAATCCCTTCATAATTCTAATTGGATTCACAAATGGATATGGAAGATTGATACTATGCTAAAAATTAAAATTTTTCTTTGAAAGGTATGCCACAAGGCTATTCCAGTTAGGGGCTTACTTTTGGCAAAGGGACTTCACATCAATCCTTCGTGTCCTCTTTGCCTAGATGATGTAGAATCCATAGATCACTTGTTTAAAGAATGTTGTATGACAAAAAAAAAGTTTGGGACTACGCAGAGGAACATGGATGGATTCCGTCAGGTATGTCACCAGACCAAAACCAGACCATTATACATCATCTTCAAAAAGTTAAAGGTATAGGAAGTCCTGTCTATCTCCAAAAATTATCTTTCCTACTCTGGAGTGTTTGGAAGAATAGGAATAATGTAATTTTTAGAAATGAGGTCTTTCAACCCTTAGTGTGTATTTTACGGGCCAAAAAGCCTTATGCTGAATGGAGAATCCAAGCTTATATATCGGTTGACATCTCTCACAAAGGGTCTTCTTCTCCCCTTCCCACCTCAAATCATTTTGTGAGGTGGCATTCCCCGCAACCGGGAGCCATCAAAATCAATTTTGATGGGTCACTCAACCAATCTTCAGCAGCAGGTTGTTTTATTTTACGAGATTGGACAGGAAGACTAATCAAGGCAAGAGCGGCAAATTATGGAGATACATCCATTTTAGTGGCAAAAGCAAGAGCATTATGAGATGGAGTAAAATTAGCAGTCCAGGTAGGGTTCAATAATATCGTCGTTAAAGGTGATAATCTGACGGTGACAAAAGCCATAAAAGGTGACGACTAGGTTTCATGGAAAATATCTAATATCATTAAAGACGTCCAACTTTGGTTAAACAAGGACATACAAGCCATGTTCAAACACATTTTTCGGTAGGCTAATATGGCAGCAGACTGGCTAGCTAAGTTCGGACACTCCATTACCGGTGTTTTCTCATCAGATTGTTGTTTCTCACCACACTTTCAACAACTTATCGCAGATGATGTCATTGGGCATACTCTTGTGAGAAAATGCGCTTAACTTTTTCGTTTATCTTTTACCATTGTTTTAAAAAACAAAAAGGTTCTCTTCTTTTCAAGGCCTTGGATTGTATTTTAGGGCCTTGAAATTTGACCATAACAAAGTGAGTGAACTTACCTTATTTTTACTTTTGGGAAACCATAACTTACCACATGTCATTACGAAGCTCCAATTTTTTTCTTGTCCACTTGAATTTTCAAGAGGATTAAATACTGTTGAAAATTCATTATTAGTACCTAAATAAGGAGTTAATAACTTCCCAAAATTCAGAAATGAAGCGCTTCGATCCAATTTTGATACCCTTTTTTCTGGGGTTCAAAATTATTAGAAGCAAGAAGAATTAATGGGGTAAATTTTTGTTTCCCTCAATTTTGACACATTTTCTTAAATACCACAATTAAGAATTTTTGAAAGTTGAAAATTTGGTTTGGTATTTAAATCATAAAAAATGTGACAACTTGGAGATAAATTATTATTCGAAAATTCAAGCATCGATTTTGCCTCACACTTAACACTTTGGAGAATAGATAAATAATAAGAATCTTTATTTTTCTCACCATTTTCAAGCGACACTCAATTAGGGCATGCCCAACATCATTATGTATAATGTCTAGAATTTTATCTCTACTTTCATATTCTTACTCTTCATGTAATTGATGATCCTCCCTTCGCTTAACATTTTCATCCATGATCATTTCATTCTGTGCCACAAATTCACTTAACACCACATTTTGATTAGCACTATACAAATAATAAAGAATCTCCCAAAACTCCTTGGCATGATCATAATGTGAGATAAATGCATAAATATTAATAGTGAGAGCACAATATAAAATGTTTAGAACTTTAAAATTTTTAGACATCTGCTTGTAATCAACTTCGGTATATTCATCTTCTGATTTCTCAATAGCTATTGGACCTTTGACCATGATCTCCTAAATATCGAGGCCCTTGTGCTTGATGTAAAGTTCCATTGTTTCCTACCACAAAAAATAATTAATACATTTAAAAAGTAAAAGGCAATCAAAGCCAAAATCATAACTAACCATAGAGTTGAACTATTACATGGAAAAGTCTTAAAAAATATTACTAACTCTGATACCAAATGTTGGCCCGATTTGGGTAGTTAAATCACCATAGGGGGTGAATAACGTGATGATCAAAGTCACAAAATAATCAAAATTGAAATGCAGAAGAATAAATGTGGACAAAACACGCTACTTATAGAGGCCCGGCCATGCCTAGTCCGCTACCCACGGGTACCCCTCGCCGATGGAATTTTGAACATTTTTCTTTTATTGGATCGGTCGATTACACACGATTCACTAATCATACAATCCACTAGTTAACCCTACAATTGTAGGTGTCCCAACATACGTGTTGCTTCTTAACTGTACTTGAAAAGTCGGCCTTTTGACTAATCAACCCAACACAATACAAAGAAAGATAACAAGATTCAGATGCCTCTTTCTTCTTCTTGATTTGTAAGTGTAGCTCTTTTTCTTCTATCATCTTCAGCTGCACATGCCTCCCCATTTACAAGCAATGATGTTGGAGACGTTGAAGGATTATTACGAAGGTGACCATTGCGTCAAAAAAGAAAGGTTGATCTCCAATATCATTTCAAGGTCTTGAAGTTCATATTTCAAGCCCTAGAAACCTGCAACCTTGCTTAATGCTTACCCCTTGATTTCCAACAGTTGCTTGCCTTATTTTGAGCTGAAGACTTTGCCGAGAGGATTATTTAGAAGTGGATTTTTAGCAGCACAATCTTTCAAAATACAAGCTCAAAAGATATTATCATAATTACGCAAATCTTGCCATTTTCAAAAATATACACATAAAAAGAATTATAACATTGTCCCAAGATTTAGTGTTCAAATTTCAACGTGAAGACCGACTATTCATATTTGAATACTAAACTATATCCAAGATAAAATCAATCATTTCAGCATCTACTTTTAATCATAACACATTTAAATAATAGAAATAAAAATTACTAAGGTAGGTCCAAATATTGCAAGATAAATATGCCAATAGACCAACTCATTTTTGTTTTTCGTCAAAACATATTCATAAAATATATTATAAGCTTAAGGAAGCTAACAATCTTCCCTTTTGATAAAAGATAAAACCCAATAGAAATAACATACCAATATAATTTTGTACGACACACTGCGAAAGCTTTCCAAATACTTCTCCCCCTCTTCGTATTTCATTAAAAAGGTAGCATAAAAAGGAGAAAGAAAAATTGAAGCGTATAAAAAATTATGGCAAACACATATAGCTCCCCCTTAACAAAACAGTGACATATAATAGGTGCTCCCCCTCAATCCATGGCACTCATAAAAAATATAAGGGATTAAGCACTTATACTTTGATCAAATAATATATCCTTATAACATGCATGCATTAACTTGATATTCTCATAAACATTAAAGGGTATCAACATATAAGAGCATTAATGCAACAATTCTCCCCCTTCAAGAATAAATCAAGGTTATAGCAAGATGATCAAGTAATAGAATTTGTCCTTATAAGAATAAGCAATACCGTGTATGTAAATGTTGGAGATCATAACAATTATGGACCCAAAAAAAAGATCACATACAAGATATTATCTAAGCATAAAAGTAAATCCATGGCTCCTTCCCCTCTTCGTATTTCATCAAATAGGTAGCATAAAAAGGAGAAAGAAAAATTGAAGCGTATAAAAAATTATGGCAGACACATATAGCTCCCCCTTAAAAAAACAATGACATATAATAGATGCTCCCCCTCAATCCATGGCACTCATAAAAAATATAAGGGATTAAATACTTATACTTTGATCAAATAATATATCCTAATAACATGCACACATTGACTTAATATTCTCATAAACATTACAGGGTATCAACATATAAGAGCATTAATATAATAATTCTCCCCCTTCAAAAATAAATCAAGGTTATAGCAAAATGATCAAGTAATAGAATTCGTCCCTTATAAAAATAAGCAATACCGTGTATGTAAATTTGGAGATCATAACAATTATGGACCCAAAAAAAAAAGATCACATACAAGATATCATCTAAGCATAAAAATAATTACATGTCTTAATCATATAGAATATGATGGATTATCAATCATGCTCACATTCCAAAGATAGTTAAGTAAATTAAACTTCAAAATTTTGAAATCAAAATTCCACAAATAGGAAGTAGATCATGCAAAGTAACATCGCCTTATGTTTAGCAAGAATCCAAATATTACCACTATTCAAGATGTTTGACATTTTACAGGCAGTAACATCCTAGGTTCTCTTAATTTTCAAGGCCTTGGATTGTATTTTAGGGCCTTGAAGTCTGACCACAACAAAACAAGTGAACTTACCTTATTTTTACTTTTGGGAAACCGTAACTTGTCATATGTCATTTTGAAAGTCAAATTTTTTCTTGTCCACTTCAATTTTCAAGAGGATTAAATACTATTGAAAATTTATTATTAGTACCTAAATAAGGACGTAATAACTTCCCAGAATTCAAAAATGAAGCGCTTCGATCAAATTTTGATATTCTTTTTTTCTTGGGTTCAAATTTGTTAGAAGTAAGAAGAATTAATGATGTAAGGTTTTTGTTTCCCTCAATTTTGACACATTTTCTTGAATGCCACAATTAAGAATTTTTGAAAATTGAAAATTTGGTGTCGCATTTAAATCATAAGAAATGTGACAACTGGGAGATAAACTACTATTTGAACATTCAAGCAAGGATTTTACCTTACACTTACCGCTTTGGAGAATAGATAAATAACAATAATCTTTATTTTTCTCACCATTTTCAAGCAACTCCTTAATTCGGGCATGCTTGACATCATTATGTATAAGGCCTTGAATTTTATCTCCACTTTCATATTCTCACTCTTCATGCAATTGATGATCCACCCTCCGCTTAACATTTCCATCCATGATCATTTCATTCCGTGCCCCAAATTCGCTTAACACTACATTTTGATTAGCACCATACAAATAATAAAGAGTCTCCCAGAACTCCTTCGCACTATCACAATGTGAGATAAACTCATAAATATTAATAGTAAGAGCAAAATATAAAATGTTTAGAACTTAAAAATTTTTGGACATCCGCTTGTAATCATCTTTGGTATATTCATCTTCCGATTTCTCAATAACTATTGGACCTTTGACCATGATCTCCCAAAGATCGAGACCCTTGTGCTTGATATAAAGTTCTATTGCTTCCTGCCACAAAAAATAATTAGTACATTTAAAAACTAAAGGGCAATCAGAGTCAGAGTCATAACTAGCCATAGAATTGAACTATTAGACAGCAAAGTCTTTAAAAATAGTAATAGCTCTTATACCAAATGTTGGCCCGATTTGGGTAGTTAAATCACCATAGAGGGGGTGAATAGCGTGATGATCAAGGTCACAAAGTAATCAAAATAGAAATGCAGACAAAACACGCTATTTATTTGGGTTCGGCCACACCTAGTCCTCTATACATGGGTGCCCCTCGCCAATGGGATTTTGAGCCTTTTTCTTTTATTGGATCGGTCGATTACACATGATTCACTAATCGTACAATCTACGAGTTTACCCTACAACACTAGGTGCCCCAACATACGCGTTTGCTTCTCAACTGTACTCGAAAAGTCGGCCCTCCAACTAATGAATCCAACCTAATACAAAGAAAGACAACAAGATTCACTTTATAGCAAGGAGTCAACAAACGCAATAGATATGCTAATATAAGCTCGATGCATCACGTTCTCTCAACATCTTCTTCTTGATTTGCAAGTGTAGCTCTCTCCCTTCTATCATCTTCAACTGCAAATGCCTCCCTATTTATAGGCAATGATGTTGGAGAAGTTGAAGGATTATTAAGAAGGTGACCGTTGCATCAAAAAAGGAAGGTTGATCTCCAATATCATTTCAAGGTCTTGAAGTTCATATTTCAAGCCCTTGAAACCTGCAGGTTTGCTCAATGCTTACGCCTTGATTTCCAATAGCTACTTGCCTTATTCTGAGCTAAAGACCTTACTGAGAGGATTATCTTTTAGCAGCACAATGTTTCAAAATTTAAGCTCAAAAGATATTATCACAATTATGCAAATCTTGACATTTTCAAAAATATACACATATAAAGAATCATAATATTGTCTCCAGATTTAGTATTCAAATTTCAACGTAAAGACCGTATATTCAAATTTAAATACTAAACTATCTCCAAGATAAAATCAATTATGTCAATATCAACTTATAATCATAATACATTTAAATAATAGAAATAAAAATTACTAAGGTAGGTCCAAATATAACATGATAAATATGCCAATAAACCAACCCCTTTTTTTCTATCGTCAAAACATATTCATAATATATATTATACGTTTGAGGAAGCCAACAATCTCCCTTTTGATGAAAGATAAAACCCAATAGAAATAACATATCAATATGATTTTGTATGACACACCGCGGAAAGCTTGCCAAATGCCTCCCCCCCTCTTCAAATTTCGTCAAAAATGTAGCATAAAAAGGAGAAAGAAAAATTGAAGCGTTATAAGAAAATTATGGCAGACACATATAGCTCCCCATTAACAAAACAGTGACATATAATAGATGCTCCCCTCTATCTATGGCACTCATGAAAAATACAAGGGACTAAATGCTATTATCTTGATCAAATAATATACCCTAATAACATGCATGCCTTAACCTAATATTCTCATAAGCATTACAGGACATCAACATATAAGAGCATTAATACAACAATTCTCCCCCTTCAAGAATAAATCAAGATTCTAGCAAAATAATCAAGCAATAGAATTCATCCCTGATAAAAATAAGCAATACCGTGTATGTAAATGTTGGAGATCATAACAATTATGGACCCAAAAAAAAAGCTCACATACAAGATATCATCTAAGCATAAAAATAATTGCATGTCTTAACAGTGTAGAATATGCTGGAATATTAATCATGCTCACATTCCAAAGATAGTTAAGTAAATTAAACTTCAAAATTTTGAAATCAAAATGCCACAAATAGGAAGTAGATCATGCAGAATACATCGCCTTATGTTCAGCAAGAATCCAAATATTGTTTGACATTTTACAGGCAGTAACATCCTAAGTTCTCTTAATTTTCAAGGCCTTGGATTGTATTTTAGGGCCTTGAAGTTTGACCATAACAAGACAATTTACCTTATTTTTACTTTTGGGAAACCGTAACTTGCCATATCTCATTTCAAGTTCCAATTTTTTCTTACCCTATTGAATTTTCGAGAGGATTAAATACTATTGAAAATTCATTATTAGTAACTAAATATGGAGTTAATAACTTTCCAAAATTCAAAAATGAAGTGCTTCGATCAAAATTTGATACCTTTTTTTTTATTGGGTTCAAAATTGTTAGAAGTCAGAAGAATTAATGCGGTAAAAATTTTTTTCCCCTCAATTTTGACACATTTTCTAGAATACCACAACAAAGAATTTTTAAAAGTTGAAAATTTGGTGTGGTGTTTAAATCATAAAAAAAGTGGCAACTTGGAGATAAACTATTATTTGAAAATTCAAGTATGGATTTTACCTCACACCGACTACTTTGGAGAATAGATAAATGACAAGAATCTTTATTTTTATCACCATTTTCAACAACTCCTCAATTCGGCATGTTTGACATTATTATGTATAAGGCCTTGAATTTTATCTCTACTTTCATATTCTTACTCTTCATGTAGTTGATGATCCTCCCTTCGCTTAACATTTCCTTCCATAATCATTTCATTCTGTACCATAAATTTGCTTAACACCATATTTTGATTAGCACCATACAATAATAAAGAGTCTCCCAAAACTCCTTGACACTATCACAATGTGAGATAAACTCATAAATATTAATAGTAAGAGCACAATATAAAATGTTTAGAACTTTAAAATTTTTGGACATCTGCTTGTCATCATCTTTGGTATATTCATCTTTTGATTTCTCAATAACTATTATATCTTTGATCCTGATCACCCAAAGATCGAGACCCTTGTACTTGATATAAAGTTTCATTGCTTCCTGCCATAAAAAATAATTAGTACTTTTAAAAAGTACAAGGCAATCAGAGTCAAAATCATAACTAACCATAGAATCGACCTATTAGACGGTAAAGTCTTAAAAAATAGTATTAGCTTTGATACCAAATGTTGGCCCGATTTGGGTAGTTAAATCACCATAGAGGGGGTGAATAGCGTGGTGATCATGGTCACAAAATGATCAAAATAGAAATGCAGAAAAATAAATATTGACAAAACACGCTATTTATTGGGGTTCGGCCACGCCTAGTCCTCTACCCACGGCTAGTCCTCTACCCATGGGTGCCCCTCACCGATGGGATTTTGAATCTTTTTCTTTTATTGGGCCGATCGATTACACACGATTCTCTAATCGTACAATCTACGAGTTTACCCTACAACTCTATGTGTCCCAACGTACGCGTTGCTCCTTAACCATACTTGAGAAGTCGGCCCTCCAACTAATCAACCCAACCCAATACAAAGAAAGATAACAAGATTCACTTTATAACAAGGAGTAAGCAAACACAATGGATATGCCAATATAAGCTCAATGCATCCAGTTCTCTCAACGCCTTCTTCTTGATTTGCAAGTGTATCTCTCTCTCTTCTATCATCTTCAGCTGCAAATGCCTCCCTATTTATAGGTAATGATGTTGGAGAGGTTGAAGGATTATTATGAAGGTGATCGTTGCATTAAAAAAAAGGAAGGTTGATCTCCAATATCATTTCAAGGCCTTGAAGTTCGTATTTCAAGCCCTTGAAACCTGTAGCTTTGCTGGATGCTTATCCCTTGATTTCCAACAGCTACTTGCCTTATTCTGAGCTGAAGATCTTGCAAAGAGGATTATCTAGAAGCTGATTTTTAGCAACATAATCTTTCAAAATATAAGCTCAAAAGATATTATCATAATTAGGCAAGTCTTGACATTTTCAAAAATATACATATATAAAGAATCATAATATTGTCTCAAAATTTAGTATTCAAATTTGAACATAAAGATTACATATTCAAATTTTGAATCCTAAACTATCTCCCAGATAAAATCGCTCATGTCAACATCTACTTATAATCATAGCACATTTAAACAATAGAAACACTAAGGTTGGTCCAAATATAACATGATAAATATACCAATAGACTAATTCATTTTTATCTTTCATCAAAACATATTAATAAAATACATTATAAGCTTAAGAAAGCTAACACCTAGCTTGGCGTCCTGGTGATCAAGAAGAAACAATCATATTGAAGTCCTCTACAAGTGCGTGGTGGTCTATACTGTCATTGGTAGACTCTTCGGATTCACTATGTCATTGCTGAACTTAGTTTTACTATTCAACATCCAATTTTTGTGTTGTGTGCTAATATCTTAACTAGGTGTGCATCCAGTTCTCCATGTAGTAAACATGTCAAACGTGATTGCTATTTTCTTCAAGAACAAGTGTCTCACGGTAATCCTGTTTTCTGTACATTCGTACTTAACTACAGCCTGCTAATATTTTCACAAAATCCCTTACCTATGGAAAACTTATATTTTTGAAGTCAATCCATCATGTCTCCCCCATTTGTTAAGGAGGCGTAGTAGAGTACATAAGGCTTTCTAAGGATACAGTCGTAATTCTATGTATATCTTAATACAAATCTACAAGACCTATCCCCTAATTGGAGAGCATTCCTTTCTCCCAAAAGTATTCATAATGGTGAATAAATTACTCCCAAAAGTAGATCGTTTCATATAGTATAGAATATCCGAATTAAAACTACATAGGTAATTTAGACTAGACCCTCAAAAAGAAAAAAATGAGTATGTCCATCAAGGGATATGATTGACAGACTACCACAACAAGAAAAACTAAATTTAGTATTACTAAATTTAGGGATAAGGTAATGGGAAACATAGGAAAAGAAAATAGGGGATTGCCACAACAAAGTACGTGTTTGCTAATATTGATTTAAATAAGGGTCAATGGTTTGATTAGATCAACCAACTAGTGATTATAATTTTAAGCATTTAGCAAACGGAGTGGTTGAAGTAGTTGTTAGAGGTTCAAATAATATTTTTGTTTCAAGAAGTCACTTTTCAAAATCACTGTCCAACAATGGTAGTTATAATTTCAAATTTACCCTTGACATAAGGCCAAAAGCTTTTTCTCTTACATCCTTTTAAATCATTCACACAAGTCTGTTACTTAAACAACCAAATTTACTAAATATTGTTATTTTAAATGACTAGCTGAACAACTAACTGTTAAACATTACCACTTGGTACTAAACAACTAATAAAATACCTAATAGCTAGTGAAAGAGCTAATGACTACTAAAACAACTAATTTTGCCGAAGACACCTAACAACAGTGTATGGTAAGCCTTCACAATGTTTAGAATTAAGAATAGCGTTTATGAGCGAGAGAAGAGGAAAGCAAAAGTTGGTTAGATAATTTTTTTTAAATGACTTAAATTGTCCTTTTTTTTTTGGTTGATATATAGAAAAGTTTCATTTTTTTTCTTTGCCCAGAAAAGGGAAGATTTTACTAAGCATTAATGAATAGCCATATGACATCTACAAATTAAATTCAATTTGAATAGATTTAAGTTCTTGGCACGGTTGGTATGTCAAAATTAGTAAATGGGAGTTCATTTTTAGGAATGTCAATTGGTTTAGGCATTCCTATTCCCTTGTTTGGTCTAAGCGAGCTTGATTTAGGAATAAATTAACAAATTTACAAATATACCTTCAATATAAGGACATGGCTTCATAATTTAGTGACAATGTAATCTTTTTACTCTTATTTATAATTCCACATCCTAATACCATTCCCTTGTAATAGATTTGTGGGAATAGAGTTTTTATTCCCAATCATGCTTCCTAAGTTATTCCTATTCCTATGTGACAAATATAGGAATTGTATTACCCCATCTCATATTACCATTTCCACTTAATATGTTACCTCATACAAAATGCCCATGTCAAAATACAATCTTCATGCCCAAAAAAACTTTTCTCACACTGCTTTCCCATCTTCGTGCACCCATTGTACCAAGCTACAATTTAGAGAAGAGATCCATAAATTTGCTACAAGATTGTTAGGAGAAATTGTATCTCATTAATATTTGTGTAATACTTTTAGCTTTCTTATTCTTGATAGCTGTCCTAGCATTGGTGTAAGTGTAATATAGCCTTGCTTCCAAAAAGATAGGGCTGATGTGCGATGCAAAAAAGTTAGCACCGTGCATGTATAAATTAAAGACTTAGTTATGTTTGCATAGTGAGATAAGAAAGAGAGACGAGGTGCATTAGCATCCTCCAGAATTCATCAAACACATTGCTTTTTATCATGGTATGAGAGGGGGTTGCTCGATTTTGATTTGCCACTGTCCCCTTTTGATTAAAATTGTGTGCACGTGTTGGGTCTTGTTCATGGCCCACATGTAAGGGGGCATACTGGTGTATAAAAGTGGGTATTATCTTACATTGATAAAATTCAAAGAATATGAGAGTGGGTGTTGTCCCACATTGATGAAATTAAAGGATTTGAGCATGTATATAAACTTGTGAGTTATTCCACCCATTACCAATTGGTTTTTAGGATGGAGCCTCATTTGAACTAACATACATGACTCCTATGTTTTATATGACTGCACTTCAAGGATGCTGATTGGTACAAGTGAGCAAAGAGATGGGATCTATTACTACGACAAGACACCATTGAAGATTCAAAGTAATGCAGTAAGAACGGCAAAGCTTTGTCACAAATGGGTCATCCTTCAAGTGAAGTTATGTCTTTATTTGCAAAGAAATTCGGTTTTTCAAATTATATTAGGAAGAAAAGTTGTGATGTTTTTTTTTCGTGCTAAACAAACTAGAAGCCAATTTCCTACTAGCGATAACAAAGCTAGTGATTCATTTGAGATTGTGCGCTATGACATTTGAGGACCATATCGAGTGCCCTCTTCATGTGGAGTACATTATTTCCTAAACTGAGTTGATGATGCTAGTAAGGCAGTGTGGTTGTATTTGATGAAAGAAAAAGGTGAGGTAGGAATCCTTCCTAAAGGATTTATTTCTATGGCTAAAACACAATTTGGCAAGCAAACTAAGGTAGCAAGGACAAACAATGGAACTGAATTTAAATTTGGGCATATGAAGATTTTTTGTCGTGAAGCAGGAATTATATACCAAACTAGTTGTGTAGATACTCCTCAACAAAACGGAAGAGTAGACGCAAGCACCGACATGTTCTAAATGCGGCTAGGGCCCTACATTTTTAAGTCAATCTACCTTTGAACTTTTGGGGAGAATGTGTATTAACGGCGATAGATTTGATCAACAGAATGCCAACTGAGCTCTTGAATGGAAAGACTCCATATGTGGTACTCTTTAATCAAAAGCCTTCATAAGATCATGTTAGAACTTTTGGGAGCTTGTGTTATGCTCAAAGCCATACCAAAGGACAAGGTAAATTTGCCTCAAGGAGTAAGAAGTGCATCTTTACGGGATACCCTTTGGAAAGAAGGCATAGAAACAATATGATTTGGATAAAAGGGAGTATTTCGAAAGTCGAGACATTGTTTTTCATGAAGATGTTTTTTCATTCAAAGAGGATAGCAACACAACCAAAGCTGAAGAAAGAATCACTGGGCAAGGAATAAAAAATTCTGGGTTTATAGAATTTATGGATGAAAGCAATGCAAAGGAAGAGAGGCCAACTGCAATATTGCTAGCCCAGTCTAAAGCAAAAGGGAGAGAAAGACGCTGGCCCAGGGCCCAGCTCGAGAGGAGCTAGTGATGAAGTGAGCCGTGAGCCCACTGCTGAGAGCACTGGCGCTAGCTCAATGCCCAGCATAGGAGAAGTAGGTGAAACAGTGGGCCAAGAGCCTATTGCCCCTACTGCTGTAGTCAGGCCTGCAGATGATGGACCAAGGCCAGAAGCTGATGGACCTAGACAAGCCCAGCGCATGCGCCGAACACCAGCCCATCTGGATAATCTTATCTGCTACATCGCTTGATCTATAGATCCTGTCTCTAATGCTACACCGTGCCAAAATGGATTCTTAGGTACGCGCTACCCATTAAAAAATTATGTCACATGTACAAAATTTTCATCCTCTTACTACCATTTTTTACCAGCTATTGCTAAAGGTGCAGAGCCCATATTTTATCATGAAGCAGTCCAAGCTGAAAGGTAGAGGAAAGCTATGACTGAAGAAATTAGTGCCTTGGAGAAAAATCGCACTTGGACCATTGGGACCCATCAGCTGCAAGTAGGTTTATCGAATCAAGTACAACTTTGATGGGACCATTGAACGCTACAAAGCCCGTTTGGTAATTCGAGGGGATTACTGGGTTGAATGGTTCGACTATAACGAAACTTTTGCACCGGTAGCAAAGATGATAAGCGTCTGATGTTTTCTTGCACCAGTGGTTGCCAAGCAATGGGAATTGCATCAATTAGATGTTAATAATGCTTTCTTACATGGGAATCTTGAAGAAGAAGTCTATATGAAGTTGCCCTCGAGATTTAAATGTAAAGGTGAAAACAAGGTTTGTCATCTTAGGAAGTCATTGTATGGACTCCGCCAGGCTCCAAGGCAATGGTTCGCCAAGCTCTCTTCGAAACTATGTGAGTATAGTTTTGTTCATTCCTATGCTGATTATTCATTATTTACTTATCGAAAGGGTCCAAAGTTTCCAGCTCTTCTGCTCTATGTTGATGATATTATGCTTACCGGTAATGATACCGAAGCATGTAAACAATTCAAGGCCTACTTAAACATATGTTTTAGCATTAAAGATATGGGGCCATTGAAATAATTTTTTGGGCATTGAGGTTGCCTTTGGACCACAAGGCCTATTCCTTAGTCAATGAAAATATGCATTTGGAAATTATTGATGAATGTGGCCTTTTGGGAGCCAAACTAGTTGATTTTTCTATGGAGGAGAACCATAAACTTGCATTGGCATCAGGATGCTTGCTGGCATATCCTAGCAAATATCAAAGACTTATTGGAAGATTAATTAACCTCACTATAATCAGGCTTGGTCTCACCAATGCAATTCATATTCTATCACAAATTAGGCAAGCTCCTAGAGAGGAACACATGGATGCTGTGAGATACGTGTTATGCTACTTGAAATGAACTGCTGGACAAAGGATTCTCATGCGAGTGGACGAGGAAGGTAATTGAATAAGAAAGAAGAACTTATCCTTTTTCTTTTATCACTTCGGAGTCGTATGAGATGAAAATCTCATGCACAGTTTTGAATGAGAGAAAAAAGTAAGGAATCCTCTTGTCGACTCTGACTCTACCACTCCAGTGGTTGCTTTTCTTTCTGTTACTTCGAAAGTAGCTGCCTGAGCTTCAGCCACTCGACAGTAATCTACAACTTATCCAATATTGTAATTTTGATTGGGGGACATGTCTTATATCTCGCAAATTACTCGCAGGTTATTTTGTAATTTATGCTTGGGGGATCACCCATCTCTTGGAGAAGCAAGAAGCAGATTACAGTCTCATGCTCATCAACTGAAGCAGAATATAGATCCATGGCCTTTGAGACAAGTGAATTGGTTTGGATAAGATCTTTTCTAACATCCTTGGGTATTTTTCTTTCCCCTATACAGCTTTTTTGTGACAATCAAGCGGCATTGTATATAGCCCACAATTCCGTCTTTCATGAGTGAACCAAACACATTGAAATTGATTGTCACTTTGTTCGACGAAAATCTTGAAGCAGGCATTCTTACTCTCCCTCTCACGTTCGTAATAAATAACAACCTGCTGACATCTTCACCAAAGCACTTGGAAAAGCTCAATCTCAATTCTTAAAGGACAAGTTAGGCCTTGTTGATTTACATGCTCAAACTTGAGGGGGTGTTAGGAGAGATTTTATCCCATTAATATTTGTATAATATTTTTAGCTTTCCAATTCTTGATATCTTTCCTAGTCTTGGTGTAATTGCAGTATAGCCTAACTTCCAAAAAGATAGGGCTGCCCTGGGATGCAGAAAAGTTAGGGTCATGCATTTATAAATTAAAGACTCAGCTATGTTTGCACAGTGAGATAAGAAAGAGAGAAAAGATGCATTAGCATCCTCCAGAATTCATCAAACACGTTGCTTTTTATCAAAGGTCTTCCTGAAAAGCGATTTGTTAATCTAGTGTAGTTTTTTGAGCAAGATCTTTTTCTAGAATCAGATATGGCGCTTGCATTGTCAAATTCCACTATTAAGCTACTTTGCACAAAAGTACTACACTCCTTAAATCAAGCAATATTATACCCCAATAGTAAATCAAAATCAATTATAATATAAAATTCTTACCATTAGAAAGAGGAAATAACTCTTACAATCAGAGAGGTAAGTACTATAAAAAAGATAAAAATATTGTATATTAAAAGGAAGAAGAGAAAAGATGGTAAATAGAACATCCAGAATGATCGGAAAACTTCTTATCTTGTCCTTAACGACCTAATGGGATGAGGCGATTGAAAACTTAATAGTTCACAAATGTAATTTTAAGGTAAGGATTTGACTTTAATGTTAAGATCAATTTAAAAGTTGATTTGTTTTAACTTTTAAGGATTTATTTCATTTTCATTACATATTTTAAAAAAATAAAGTTACTATAAGTCACATATACGTTTACATTTTAGAATAATCTTAGAAGTTATTATCTTCTTTGTGTTGCTGATCGCGATTGAGTTTTGCTGATCACGATTGATGCTCCAACCCTGCTAGGATTCTTATAATCCCATTTTTGTTGTACCAATGTCCTAATTTTTAAAAATTAGTATGTTTTATACACATACAACATCGTATTTGCATCATTGTACCAATGTCTATGCATCATAGACGTGGGGAGGCACAATTGAGACAACTTCCAGATCACTTTAGTGAATAATAATTTTGGCGTTAGTTTCCTGCAATATTTGTTCGTCAATTATTGCAAGTTGGAATATTGATCAAGCTCAATAGTTTCATCTATCATCGCCACATGATTTATGTACTACGTACTATGTTCGCTTTTTAAGAAAGGACTTCTCCTGTCCTTTGGAGCTTTGGCGTAAGATTTCAGCCTTTCAGGCCGCTGAACTTCCATCGAGATAAAGAAGGAAATGCTCATTAATTAAATTCCAACTACAAATTATTCCAACGATGGTTGGGGGGGGGGGGGGGGAAGAAAGCCTGAACTGCTAGTTATACCACGACATTTTAATATTCCACCACGGAACCTCAGGTTCTAATGCCACTGATTCATAGAAAGCTATCAAGACCCTTGGTCCTTAACTTCTGTAGTTCTTTTCTCCATGGAATTATCAGTATTACTACGGTAGCTCTCATACTTCACATGGTCATGAGTTAATATACATTTTAAAAATTTATTAAAAATATAAATACATAAAAAACTTTGTTTAATTAAAGCCATTTATCCATCTTAGGAAAAAAACTAACAAAGTGTAATTAAAATATTGGAATATGATAACTTAACAAACAAAGGAGGAAAAAAAATTTCGGTTCTATTACTTAATTAGAAATAATAATCAGTTAAAATTTTATGATAGAACAATAGAGATATTTGTTCCATTTCTAAAATATAAGAAAATCTTTTCTTTTTTTTAATTCAGAATAAAATTACTTTACATACAATTCGATTTTTACATTTCAATTCAATGTTCTTAATGACCTTTCAATACACTGTATTAGATTAAAAGTCAATATACTAATTAGTAACCATTGAATTGTGAATTAACTTTGTTTCATAGAAGAAAACCAATGATAATTGCATGATTTAGTATATTATATTGATGAATAAATGTTGAATTTAATAATATGGCTAAGATTATTTATTAAGTGTCACAAAATCATATTTTTTATTTAAAAATTAAGCAACTAATGATAATATGACAAATGACATCACTATTTTAACTCATTCAGCTTTATATATATATATATATATATATATATATATATATATTTTATATATATATATATATATAATATAATGATTGGACTTCCTTGAACAAGGGCCCAACCAAACCTACGGATCTGCAAATAAAGAGGGGGGGGGGGACGGCTCCTACAACTATAGGAGTGCTTATACTGTAGACATGGGTGATATGATGCATTTTGGAGAGTAAAGTTGCTAATCTTGAAAAAAGACCATGTAAGTAAAGGGTGTGTTTCAAAGAATTTTCAAAAATTATTATTTATGATACGCATGGTGTAGTTTTGAAGAATATTGAAAGATCTAGTTCTCATATACAATAACTAGAATTCTAAGTGCTAACAGTATGTACTATACAAGAAAAATCATATTGTATTACTAAAATCAATAACCCTTACCTACCACAAGTAATTTAATCAAAATATTCTCAAATCATACTTATGATGGGAATGACTTTGAAAAATGAGTTTGAATTCATCACCTGCAATACAAGTGCCAATGGATAAATGGATAGACGAGTAGGTGAGTACATTTACCCGACAATTTGGCCTGTTGATATACAAATAGGACCCAAAGCCGGTCCATACCATGTGCAGTGTCTTCCCCTCAGTTATGATCAAAATATAAGCATGCAATGCATGTAATAAAATTGAATTTTCCACATCCACATCTACTAGTATACATTTCACAAATGGGCATTAACTGGTGTAGGTGAACCTAAGCCTGTATTCTCAATCAGATTAAGACCCTTGATTTTAACATCATGTAAATAAATATTGACAACAAGCAGGGAATTGTGGCCCACGATCTCATTCTCTTTCTGGTCTTGTTCTTTTCAAGGGGACCTTGCTTAGGTTCAGATAACCACCTCTTGTCTGTTGGTCCATTGTGGGTTAGCTGTATTTTTATGACTGGTTGCCGCCTTTAACCTTTAGCTATACTTGAATGTGCAAATATATGGTTAGGCTGCCTGATGTTGATTTTTGGTATTTGAGATTTTTGTCTGATTTCGTTGGGTGCCACAAATCAGTCACTGTCATTTGATTTAAGGGGAAAAAAAAGTTGTAGATTCATGACTGTATGCCTCCTTTTTATGAGTTTGATGTAATAATACTCTGAATTTTACAATTTTATTGTTTGAGTTTTGACAGTTTCTTCAGTCCTGAATTGGCAATCAGCATTGTCAATTCTGTGCAAACAATTTTTGGCGGAAATGAAGGAGTAAGCAAACGATTGGATTTACCAACTCTTGAAATGTAAGAAGGATATATAATACAGAGTAGTAGTAGTTTTAGTAGATGCTCTGAAATATAATTTATTGTCTATTAACAAACCTTGTCGTGATAATAATTGCCATGTTGATTTTTCATAATCTTTTGTGCATGCTGAGGACATGGTCACGGGGAAGACAATGCTCCAAGGTAACAATAGAGATGGAGTCTACCCTCTTCGACTTACTGCTGAAATCACCTCTTCCACTGCCCTTCTAACCCTGTGAGAAAGCGGAGAAATATGGCATAAGCGTTTAGGACACTGTGGTAACAAAGTTCTAGGAAAATTAGTTTCCAATAAGGCCATTATCCAGGCCACTGGTTTTGATAATAAGTGTGTTTATGCAGTCTAGGAAAGTCTCATCGTTTACCCCTTAATTTTTTTGAACATTGTTTCAACACTCCATTGTATCTGATACAATCTGATTTATGCAATCTCCTGTTATCTCTAATCTTGGCTTTTGTTATTGCATATGTTTTGTGGATAACTGTACTCGTTTTACCTGGATATACACCATGAGAGACAAATTGGAAGCTTTTAAGATTTTTCGTAATTTCCATACTATCATTGAGAATCATTTTAATGCCAAAATAAAGCTGTTTCAAAGTGATGAAGGCCTTGAATAGGATAATAGCCCACTCAAACGTTTCTTAGATCGGGAAATAATTTTTCAGCAGTCTTGTCCCAGCACACCCCAACAAAATGGAGTGTCTGAGCAGAAACATTGACACATAATTAAGATGACTAGAATCTTTTTAATTAATGCCAAGCTTCCCACTCAATTTTGGGTCGATGTTTCTTACCATGCTTGTTTTACAATAAATCGCTTTTGTACGCACGTTTTGAATGGTTTTTCACCCTTCGAAAAATTATTTAACAAATCTCCTAATTAATCATTTTTAAAAGTATCTGGGCGTGTTTGTTTTCCGAATCTTACTCATGATTCTAAACATAAGCTTGAATATCGATGCAAGCAATGCATTTTTCTAGGCTATGCATTACAATATAAGGGGTATTGGTGTTATGATCCTATCACTTGTCGTGCTTATAGGAGTCACATGTTATTTTTCATGAAACAGAATTCCCTTTCCCTAGATTGGTGAACTCTTCCCCTCAAGATGTACTTCCTTCCGCTCTCGTGTTTGATCCCCATTAGTCGCCTTAACCCAACCTCAGCAGCCTATGGTTCAGGAGGCGAATTCCTTTTCTTCTCCTAAACCGAGTCAGGTCCATCCCAGCATTGCGCACTGGTTGCCCTAGTATACCTGCTCTACTGCCTCTAGACCAGCCCCATTTGATGTACCCAAGTCAACTGGGTCACTAACTAGTCCAGCACCTTTGCCACTCTCCCTACCTTGGCCAACCCTTCACAATCGTCTAAAGCCCAACTTCATCTTCGTCTATCCCGCGGTCCATGAGTCAGCACCTGGACTCCATCCCCTTTCTGGGCCTAATGCTTGATCCTGCACACAGTAGTCCACCGCACGCCACTTCCAACCCCTCAATCCTGCCTGATCAACAACCTAGCCTGCCAGATGCTATAGCCCATAATGTCCATCCCATGCAAACCCGATTAGGTATTTCCAAGTCTAAACAAGTTTTATCCCTTCACACCACGACTACCATGGGGCCCATATCCTATACCCAAGCCGCTAAGGATCGTCGATGGTGACAAGCAATGGCTAAGGAATTCAATGCTCTAATTGAAAATCATACATGGGATCTGATGCCACCTAATGGCAAAATTAATTTGCTTAATTGCAAGTGGATCTGTAGAATAAAACATCACTCTGATGGTTCTTTTAAGCGGTGACAGCCCGTCTTATAGTATGTGGTTTTGATGAGGATGCACGTCTGGATTATCACGAAAATTTCAGCCCAGTGGTCAATCCCCAAACTATATGAGTTGTTCTTTCTTTGACTCTCACTCAAGGTTGAATTATTCGACAACTTGATGTGAAGAATGCATTTCGGCATAGGGATTTGCAAGAACATATATATATATATATATATATATATATATATATATATATATATATATAACCACCGGGGTTTCACAATCCTAATTATCCTAATCACATTTGTCGGCTTAGGAATTCACTCTATGGTCTCAAGCAAGCTCCCAAGGTGTGGTTTTATAAGTACACTAGTTACAGTCTCTTCATTTCCATTGCAGTACTACTAACCCCATCATGTTTCTTTATCGTGAAGGCACTAATCTCTTGATCTTAGAAGTATCCCAGCATGTTTCTATATCACCAAGGTATTGATATCTTGATCTTACTCTTTTATCTTGATGACACTGTGTTTAGTGGAAACAACATATTACAAAAACGGTGCTCATCTCCGACGAAAAAAGTGACGTCGTGGGCATCTGTTAGAGGATGTCAGATATTCCGACAGAAACACCGTTGGATTCTGATGGAAATTCAAATTTCTGACGGAATTTCCATCGGAAAATCTGACGGGTTTTCGCCGGATTCCATCTGAATCCGCTGGAAATTCCGTCGGAATTTCGCAGCCCAGTTTTCAAAAAATTTCATATCTGGATTTTAATTGCTCGGTGGGCGTTCGTTCGTTTCATTTCAACCACGAAGAGAGAGAAAGAGAGCTGCAAAAGGAGAAAGAGGGAGCAAGGAAGAGAGAGAAAGAGCTAGATTTTCATGATTTCCGGTGGCCGATGACCGGAAACAATTATTGCCATCACTTATAATTCAACAGTAAGTCATTTGTTTTGAGTTAATTTGTTCTTTAAAATTGAAATATTTAAGTTAATTAGTTTTTTTATGGTAGTTGATTTGTTATGAATGGGTTGAAGAGTTGTCGCCGCCCCCAGTAGTCTACTTAATTTTTTGGGTATTTAAAGGTTAGTCGAATTACTGTATTTTGAAATTATATTAATTTGGTATGTGTTGTTAAATTTTGTGAAATTTAATTTTGAATGTGAATTATGTTAATTTTTTATATAATTTGTGAAGTATATTTATTTGAATAAGTGGAATAAAATATATTAAGTGTTTACATTTATAATAATTATATAATTATTATAAAATGTTGAAGTATGTTAAGCATGTATAATGTGTTTTGTTTTAGTGAATTATTTAAGTTTGCTAATTATGTTCATTTTTTGTTCGATTTGTGCTACATATTAATTTTTTGTAAGTATGTGAAGTGTATGTCTTTTGAGGTATGTTTAATTTTTGGTGTGATTTGTTTGATATGTTAAGAATTTTTATTTTATTTTTGTAATTTTGAGGTATGTTAAATATATATTAATTTAAGTTTGCTAAGTATGTTAATAGTATTTTGTTATTTTTGTTTGGATTTGTTTATTTGGATGAAGTGTGAAATAAATAATTTAATTTGTGTTTGATGCTTAATTAGGTTTATTTTGACCAATAATATAGTTATGTTAAATTTATTTTTTTAGCATATATGTTTAATTGCGTTGTTGTATTTTAGATTTTGTGAAAATTTATTTAAGGAATCCGGGAATATAAAATGTGAACTAAATCTGAATATAAGTTTTTTTATTTGTGTCATTAGCGAATATAAAATTTATACTAAATAATTTAATCTTTATTTTTATTTGTAATATATGTTGATTTGGATAAATGAAATAATTGTAAGTAGGTAAGCATGTATAATATATGTTTTGTTTTGGTAAATAGTTTAAGTATGTTAAGTACGATTATTTTTTGTTCGATTTGTTGTGTATATTAAATTTTAGTAAGTATGTGAAGAATATTCCTTTTTGAAGTATGGTTAATTTTTTGTATGATTTGTTTGATTTATTAAGTATTTTTATTTTATTTTTTGGCTAATAGTATTTTTTTTGGGTTTGTTTACTTAGATGAAGTGTGAAATAAATAGTGTAATTTGTGTTTGATGCTTAATTAGGCTTATTATGATAAATAAAGTAGTTCTATTAAATTTATTTTTTTGTAATACATATATATATGTTTAATTACATTGTTGTATGTCTAATATATATATATATATATATATATATATATATATATATATATATATATTATATATATATATATATATATATATATATATATATATATATATATATATATATATATATATATATATATATATATATATATATATATATATATATATATATATATATATATATATATATGTATATGTATGTATGTATGTATGTATATGTATATGTATGTTTAATTACATTGTTGTTAAATTTTTTTTTGTAATATATATAAATTTATTAGTGTCATTACTGAATATAAAATTTAGAGTAAATAATTTAATCTTTAGTTTAATTTGTAATGTATGTTGATTGTATAATATGTTTCGTTTTGGTAAATGATTTAAGTATACTAAGTTTGTTTATTTGTTGTTCAATTTGTTGTATATATTAATTTTTGGTGTGTATGTGAAGTATATTCTTTTTTGACGTGTGGATAATTTTCTTTATGATTTGTTTGATTTGTTAAGTATAATTATTTATGTGCTTCAACATTGTGGTAATATTCATATAGAAGTTCATTATTGTATTCAAAATATTGAACTGGTTAAATAGGTTCCTAAAAGATTTTTATTGAAATTAATTGTAGTATACATAACAATTAAGGCAATCAGATTAGAAACATATGGATGGGCCATTGCATCGTCAATGGATGTATAGGAGAAGAAGTCCTAATGGACATGGGCTTAGAGATGAGTGGTTGATGGGAGTGAATATATTTGATCAATTTGCATGAAATCAGGAGGAGTATAGAATTAATGAAGTTTATAGATGTCCATGTGTGAAGTGTAAGAATATGTAGTATTTTACACCTGATGTTGTAAAGTCTCATTTGCATAGAAAGAGGTTTGTGAAGAATTATTGGTATTGGACAAATCATGACGGAAGAAGATAATTCGAAAGTAGGGGGTGCAAGTAATTCACATTTTATGAATTTTGATTACGATCACAATGATCATAATCATATGGAGAACATGCTTCATGCTGCCTTCCAAGCTGATGAAATGAATATGAGTAGCCATCATGACATAAATCCTGAGGCATTTTATACTGCTTGAATTTGCCCAAAGACCGTTGTATAAAAGGTGTAACATAACTGAACTAGAAACGTCTGTGAGGCTACTTAGTATTAAATCGAGGCACAACATGTCTTAACGTTATTTCAATGGAGTTGTTGGTTTGATGAAAGATATATGCCCTCCTGAAAGTGGCATTCCAAAAAATTATCATCAACAGCTCAGAAAAGTGAGAGATTTAGGCATGGATGTTCATGAATTTTAGAACATGCCTGTCAACCATTAGGAATAACAACCATGAATGTGCATAACGTAGCAACCACAATATTAGTCGATGAAATTGCACAAGCTGATAATGTTGATGGACATGATTGCAGTGATGATCATGATGGGGATGGTGAAAATGATGATGATTATGAAGATGACGAAGAAGGTGAATAGGAGGATAAAGCTGAAGACACTGATGATGATGATGAAGGAGATATGACATTGCAAAGTGATGATGATGATGACGACGACGATGACGATGTGTCCCCATAATGGTTGTTTTAATCTTTTAGTTGTATGGATCTTTATGTATGTCTATGTACTTTTTTTTTAATTGCAAGCTAGGAAAAACAATTGTATATGTGTACTGTAATTTTTCACTGACTTTGCACTACTGTATTTTGTGTTTATTTTGTTCTTATTCGTTAGATATCTGGAGTAAATGGTAGATGTAGTCGAGGCCGAACGGTTAGGAGTGGTGCAAGTAGAGGAGCACTATAATCGACCCCATAGAATGATCCTACTGAAAACGATGAAACAAACACCTTCAATGGGATGTTTGGAGGTTTCCTTGACCCAACTCAGCCGTTCAGAAATTATTTTTGTAGCATGAATGAGCAACCATATATACAATCACCTTTTTTTGGTATCGTACGCAGTCACCTATCTAACCTAATAATCCTTACATCGGTGGCACTTCAGCTACTCGATTAGTTTATCAACAGTTTGGCACTGTTAGCCTACATTACAACAGTAATCAAATTGTTGGCTAGCCTAAAATGTTAAGCCACTCAGTTCACAGCAAAGGGGTCCCAAATGAAGGAGCATGAAGAGATAAACAGAGTCCTATAACTGATAATGAAGCTGCAAGCACAAATAATAAGATATATTTGCAAGCTGATGGTGATACGTAAGTTCATTATAAATTTTCTTCTTCAGTAATCATATTGTTTTACTGGCTATAGTAATTAACTTTAATGATTTTGTTTTTTGTTCTTAGTTTTGTTCCATACCAGGGCGTAGTTCACAAACTTGTTGAAAACTTTGCAGGTAAGTACCCACGTCTTTGGATCACATGGGGGGAAGTTCCACAATCTCAGCGAGACATATGGTTTAATGAGTTCAAGGTTAGTTTTCTATACAATGAATTTGAATGTCATCATTAGATTGTTTGAGATGTTTATTAATGTACTTCAACTTCGTTATAGAAACACTACTACTGGCATCCAGACAATGAAATCTAAATACAGCGTAACTTTGAGTACAGAGGTGTAACTTGACTTAAAAACATTCTTGGATATGCCAGGAAGTACAACAAAAAGTCAAAGTAGTTACCACCTAGTACTTGAAATGAGATGCTCAAACATTAGAGTGAGGATGACAAGTTTAAAAAGTTGAGTCAACAAAATAAAAAGAATAGATTGAGTGATGCAGAAGGTTTTGGTCCTTCTTTACATACATGTGGCTCAATTCCGATTAGTGAAAGGAAGAGGCACCTGATAAGTAATGTGCTTA
This sequence comes from Carnegiea gigantea, assembly GCA_029747015.1. Lineage (NCBI taxonomy): Eukaryota > Viridiplantae > Streptophyta > Magnoliopsida > Caryophyllales > Cactaceae > Carnegiea > Carnegiea gigantea. The sequence goes on along the minus strand of JAKOGI010001831.1, from coordinate 18,601 downwards.
TTAATTAGTGTATTTCCGATATACAATGTATGGTAAGGATTGAGGTTTAGGTCCTTCTTTACATTTGATCATTCGTTATATTTTATTTTTTTGTAGGCCAAAGCATTAGGTAGGAACCCACATATAAAGAACTATTTAAGGACACTTATTACAAGGTCAAAGACAAAGTTTTCGTTGATAAGAAATCTACAAAAAAATATGTAAGTTTGGCACATTTTATTCAGATATTATTTACATGTTATAATTGTTACCTTAGTATGTAATAATTTTATTTTTAACAACTTTTAGAAGGATCACCACAAGAAATGGGAGGAGCACACTCAAGCTGCAATTCAAGGGGGGTCTCAACTGCCCCCTATGAGCCAAGAAGAGTTTTGGATAAAAGAAAATCTGGACAAAAAAGACCGTGTATACAGTTTTGGCACAGAGGGGGTCAAGTTGAAGAAATCAGCTACAATTGCAGCTGCACGCCACTCATCAGCTGAGCACTTTGATCCAAGAGAGCAAGAGCAACTCCTTAATCAGAGCATTACCAAGCAAGCAGAGGCTATAGGTCAAATTGCTAAGAAACAGGGGAAGACAGAGCGCATTATGAAAAAAGCTTTGAGATTTCTTAAAGGACAAAGTGCAGGTTCTTCTAGCCAAGTCAACTTTGACACCGATGATGAGCACAACTCCCAAAATGATAATGATGATCCTATAAATTTATTTGATTCTGATTAATTTATATGATCTACCTACAAATCCAAAATAATTGTGGATGTTATGATTAATTTTTAGTTTAGCACATTTAATTTTCAGACATAAAAATTTGTATTTTGTACTATTACATTTGTTGTTTGTGGTCATTGTGATATATTTAAGCTCTTTATTTTTTAGGAGCCAAAATTTTTTTTTTTTGGAGGGAAAAGGGATTTCCGTCGAAAAATCCCTTCTCTCTGCAAAATACCTGCATGCCTCAAAATAGATCAACAAAATCTCCAACGGGGTCATTCCATCGGAAATGGTGTCGGCCGCGGCAGACAAAATTCTGCGACGACGTAATTCCCGACGGGAGTTTTGGCGTCGTATTTTCGTTGGAAACGCAATTTTCTGTCGGAAAATCCAACTTTTCCTGTCGGTGATTCCGTCGCAGGTCTGGAGTATTTTTGTACACTAATGTACTTTTTCATGTCATCAATCTTTTATCAACTCAATTTCCTACGCAAGACCTTGATATTTACGTTACTTTCTGGGGGTACAAGTTTAAGGACTCCAACTCACATTTTTCTTTTGTAAGAAAAGTATGTCCGTGATCTTTTAACTTTTTTAACCCTTCATAACACTATGCCTGTCCACACTCCTATTGCTTCTAAAACCTCATTGTCCTTGTTAGATGGTGATTTAATGGCATATCCTACTAAATATAGAAGCATGATATGTGCATTATAGTATCTTACGATGACTAGGCCAGACGTTGCGTATGTTGTGCATACAGTTTCTCAATTTATGCATGAACCCTGCACTTCACATCTTTTGGTTGCTAAGCATTTCTGCAGGAACCTGTTGAGCACATTGGATCATGGTTTGGTGCTTAAACCTGCCAAGGACTTTTCCATCATAGTTGTCTATTCTGATGCTGACTGAACAGCATATCATGATGGTTCCTGCTCCACCACTAGATTTGCCATTTTTCTGGGGCCCAATTTGATATCCTGGCATTGTAAGAAACAACCAACTATGTCATGCTCCTCTACTGAATCTGAGTATTGTGCAGTCGCTTATACTATTGCTAATCCCTTTCGTTACTATATATATATTAGCCGAAATGGGGTTCCTTGTCATCTCTCAGGTTAAGGTTCTTTGTAACATTAGTGCAGCATACATAGCGGCCAATCCTGTCTTACATTATCACAACAAATACATCAAAGTTGATTACCACTTTGTTCACGAACGTATCTCTCATATTGATCTAGTTGTAAAGTATGTTCCCATTCGATATCAGCCAGCAAATATCTTCACAAAAGGGCTCTCCACTCAGTGTTCTCATTTTCTAAAATCCAATTTATCCGTGCATTCTGTCGCACAAATTGAGGGGGTGTAATAGAGGATAATATTAGAGATATGATTAGAGATAAATATGTAAATGTTATTTATCTTATCTTTATCCTCTTTTGGGACATAGTTGTACCAAAACTGTAATTCTTTGTATAATAAATAGACGAGATACTGCCCAATTGGGTAGGTCGACTCAATTACTCTGAGGAATTATTTGGCACGATAAAATGGAATAGAACTTGAATCCTTAGGTATTAAGTTTCATTCTTTAAAGTGTTTGGTCTTAAAGAACTTGAACCCTCCTATTTCTAAGAGAGTTCAAATCCCCAACCCTCTGGAATCATCATCATCATTATCATTATTCTTATTATTATTTATTAATTATTTATTAATAATTGTAGTTACTAATATTAATTAAAATTAATTAATATTAACTATAAAATTAATTATTAATAATTATTATTTTTGTTTTTAATTATTACTATTAATATTAATTATTATTATTATTAACATCAATGATAATAATTATTAATAATATTAATAATAATAATTATTACAATTGTTATTAATAATATTAATTAATAATTATAAATATTAATATTAATCATTATTATTATGATCAATAACAACAATATTAATTATTATCACTGATATTAATTAATAATTATAATTACGATTATTCTTATTGATTATTATTACTAATAATAATAATAATTATTAACATTATTATTAATTATTATTTTATTATTAATATTTATAATCAATAATAATTAATAATATTAATATTAATATCAACATTAATAATTATTACAATTATTATTTATATTAATTAGAATTATTATTGTAATTATTATTAATAATTATCACTATTATTATTGATACTTATTATAATTAATTATTCTTATTAACCAATAATAATAAATATTATTATAATTATTATAAATTATTAATATTAATAATTATTAGCATTAACAGTAATAATAGTATTTATTATTATTCTTATTATTATTATTATTATTGTTGTTGTTGTTGCTGCTGTTAATTATTACTAATCATTATTGTTTATTTTTAAAATAAAACAGATTTTATTTCATTCCATAATTTACGGTCAAATAATAAAGATTAGAGATTGATTCCATTCTTTTCTCTCCAAACTCATAAGTTTAGGATTTAAATTCTATCCATTGTCCCTCAAAGATCATTTCTTAATTTCATTTCATTTCACATTTCTCATCAAACAGAACTAAGTACTCTCCTACTCTTAGTACCAATGAAACAGGGCCGGACTCAATTTTGCATTATAATGAAATGATTTTTTTTTTTTTAAATATCGTGGTTTGGGTCCTTCTAGAATTTAAGGTCCACAACCTTGCTGGCGGCTAGGGTTGGCAATGGGGCGGATACGGGGCGGGTTTTACTGTACCCTCATCTATACTCATTTAGAAAATCAGTACCTATACCTATACCCATATCCATATCTATACCCACCGGGTATTATAAAACCATACCCATACCCATATCCATCGGGTATTGCGGGTATTCTGGGTTTTATTCGGGTACATATATAAAAAAAAAATCGAACCCATTTCATACCCATATTCAACCAAAGAAGTAAACACATCACGTTCATACTAAGCTTCCGAGTTCCAACAACACATCATGATCATAAGAGCACAAGACTATGATAGTCTTAGAATATCCACAAGTAGAAACTTCCAAATATGTAATCTAAACAAGATCGCCAATTTCTCATATTAGGAAAGTCTACAATATGTAAATATTTTGTAAATATTTTCATTATCTTATTCCTATATTCTAGGCGGCTAAATTATCTAGTTTGGGTTAGGAATTAGAGAAACTCCATCTCTCTGTATGATATATATACATGTCGTGGCTGTTGTAGAAACAAAACAGAACAAAATCAATAAAATATAGCACTCTTTTTCCACAAAATATTTCATGGTATCAGAGCATTAAACCAAAGCATTAATCTTTAACCAGCAAAGAGGTAGCCATGACTAAGGACACCAAGAACGGTGATGAGAAGAACGGCAAGAAAGGTGAGGCAACTGAGTTCGTTGTCAGTCCGCAGTCCCCTTACTATCTACATGCTTCAGACGCCCCTGGAGCAATAATCACAGCCATCAAATTCAACGGTAAAAACTACGACCTATGGAAAAGGCCGTAAAGACAGCGTTAAAGGCAAAAAACAAGCTTGGTTTTATCAATGGAACCATCACAAAACCAATCGATCTTGCATCCCCTGAGGGTAATGCTTGGGAGATGGTAAATTCTATGGTGTGTTCATGGCTTTTGAATGTAGTCGAGACAAAGTTGCACATTAGTATAGCGTATGTGGATTCGGCTCAAACTATATGGGAAAATCTAAAAAAACGATACCCTGTTGCAAACACTCCTCGAATTCATCAACTAAAAGCTACCATAGCCTCATGCAAGCAAGATAATCTCGACGTAGTTGAGTTTTTCTCAAAGCTTGCTGGGCTATGGAGTGAACTTGAAAATTACATAAAAGTGCCCGAGTGCAAGTGTGGAGCAGCAACCGAATTCATGAAGATTATGGAGTAAGAAAAATCCCATCAGTTCTTGATGAGACTTGACGATGACGCTTACTCCACAATCCGTAACGAAATTCTGGCTCTTGAACCACTACCATCGTTGGACAGGATGTTCAACATGGTACAGCAGGAAGAACACCACAGGCGTGTCATGATCAACCGAGACAATCGGACTGAGTAAGTGGCTGCCTTTGCTGCCCAGCACGGAAGAAGGACGCACGGAACAGCTGGAGAACGGCCTACCTACAGACATTGCGGCAAGTATGGACACGATGAGGCTGCATGTTTCGAGGTCATTGGCTACCCAGCCAACTGGGGGTCCCGAGGAGGAAGCAGGAGTCGCAGATGAGGTTGAGATGGACGAGGAGGCAGAGGTACTGGTCAAGGAAGAGGGTGTGAGGATGCTCATGCGATACAAGCGTCTAGCGAGGCCCATGAGTGTGCAGAACCCGAACCCAACCAGATTTATGTTTTCGGATTTACTCCAGAACAGGTACAATGGATTTTGAGTCTAATTAAGACTCCAAAATCCGGGTGTGAGAAGCTATCAGGTAAGAAAGCTTGGCTTTTAGATAGTGGGGCTTCGTATCATATGACCGGGGATATAACATTGTTGTGCAATATTTCTAATATTTCGCCTGTGGGTGTTGGTTTGCCGAATAGTGTGGAAACTATGGCCATTAAACATGAAATGGTTAAGTTGAGCCCAAAAATAATTTTACAAGATGTTCTGTATGTGCCAGGATTAACCTGTAATCTTATATCCATTGCGCAATTAATTAGAGAAGTTTTTTGCACTGTAACCTTTATTGATAAGCTATGTCTGATACAGGACCACACTACGAGGAACCCGATTGGAGTAGATAAACAACAACAAGGGGTCTACTTGTTCCAGGATGATCTTCCAGCAAAGGTTCAAGTCAACTCCGCAATCTCATATGATCTATGGCATCAACGTATGGGGCATCCCTCTAGTCAAACATTACTTTCTTTATCGAATACCAATAGTGACAGTTTTACTAGAAGTGATAAGAATGATTTATGTGATGTGTGCCTTCGGGCTAAGCAAAAACATATGCCTTTTTCTACTAGTACTAATAAAGCTTCTAAACTGTTTGAATTAGTTCACTGTGATGTATGGGGAGCATATCGTGTTAGCTCGTTTTGTGGTGCCCATTATTTCTTGACAATTGTGGATGACGCAAGTAGGGCAGTTTGGGTCTATCTCATGAAAACCAAAGGCGAAGCTTCACAGTTAATTCAGACTTTTTGCATGATGGCCAAAACACAATTTCACACTAATGTTAAAATTAGCAAAAGTGACAATGGGTATGAATTTACTTCTGGATCCATGAAGTAATTTTATGGAGAGCAAGGGATAATACATCAAACCACATGTGTGGATAGTCCACAACAAAATGGACGGGCTGAGAGAAAGCATTGTCATATCCTGAATGTTGCCTGAGCTCTTTGTTTTCAAGCTAACCTACCAATTGAATTTTGGGGGAGTGTGTCTTGACTGCTGACTATCTTATGAATAAGACTCCTAGTTCTATTTTGCATGGAAAAACCCCTTATGAAATTTTGTTTGGTGAGAAACCATCTTATGCTCATATTAAATTGTTTGGCTCACTTTGCTATGGTCATTATCTCCCATGACAAAAGGATAAATTTGGCCCACGTAGCAAAAGATGTGTATTTGTCGGATATCCATATGGTAAAAAAGGATGGAAAGTCTATGATTTGGAGACTGGGGATATATCTGTAAGTAGAAATGTAATTTTCCATGAGGACAAGTTTCCCTTTACCTCTCATAGCAAGACTGAGCACAATGAGTTTTTAGCTTCCTGGAACTTAGATCCTTTACCTTCAAATGTGCTGGGCCACGATGAACTTGATACGGCAATTGAGCTGGGACACCATACCAAACACGAAGGTGGTACATCAGTACCAGACCAAGGTACCGAGGCCCACGATAGCTAGCCTGTAGACAGGGGGAGTTCTGATGGGTTCGAAGCAGAACATGGGCTCTCACCAGCCCAGTATGCTGCAACCCCAGAACACTTGTCTTCGCCAGCCCAGGATACAGAAGGCCATTCTCCACAGCCTGCCCCAGCCGCAACGTCCAATGAGCAGGAGTACGAAAGAGGACACTGAGAACAGAAGACTCCAACACACCTCCGAGATTACTTGTGTCATTCAGTTCAACAACAAGACCCCTTGTCCACTCGCCTACTTCAAAGGGTCTCCTCAGGTAATCCGTATCCAATAGCGAATTATTTTACATGTAATCACTTTTCTAATGCACATATGCATTATGTTCATGCAATTACTAAAGTCGTGGAACCAGATATTTCCATGAAGCAGTGACAGATTCCCGATGGAGAGATGCAACGGCCAAAGAAATTGAGGCACTCGAGTATAACCAAACATGGACACTAGTGGATTTGCCAGCAGGTAAGAAACCCATTCACTGCAAATGGGTCTATAAAGTAAAGTACAACTCCGATGGCACCATCGAACGCTACAAGGCCCATCTTGTGATTCGAGGGGACGAACAAGTTGAGGGATTTGACTACCATGAGACTTTTGCTCCTGTTGTGAAGATGGTCAGTGTACGTTGCTTTCTCTCCGTTGTCGCAGCCAAGGGATGGGAGCTCCATCAAATGGACGTCAACAACGCCTTTCTACATGGCGATTTGAAGAAGATGTGTACATGACCTTGCCCCCCGGGTTTCGATCTCCACATAAAAACAAAGTTTGTTAGTTACAAAAGTCCCTCTATAGTCTCAAACAAGCACCTCGACAGTGGTCTGCGAAACCATCTTCTAAGCTGTTTGCTTTTGGTTTCGTACGCTCTTTTGCTGATTATTCCCTATTCACCTACAAAAAGGGTGATGTTTTTATGGCTCTATTGGTCTATACTGATGACTTGGTTCTTGCTGGCAATAACCGTACAGCATGTGCAGAATTTAAGCGTTACTTGAACAGGTGCTTCCATATAAAGGACCTAGGTCCTTTGAAGTATTTTTTGGGCATTGAAGTTACCCATAGCCCTCAAGGAATTTTCCTATGCCAAAGGAAATATGCTCTTGAAATTATTGATGAATGTGGGCTACTTGGTGCTAAGCCTGCGGCATTCCCTATTGAACCCAATCACAAACTCGCTCTCGCTAATGGTCAACCCTTACCGGATCCCACTTCATACCGACGATTAGTTGGATGTCTCATCTTTCTCACCATTACGTGACCATAATTATATTATGTGGTTCACATATTATCCCAGTTTATGCAAGACCCCAAGAAGGAACACTTTGAAGCCGCTATACGCATTTTGCGCTATTTAAAAGGGACTCCTGGCCAAGAACTTTTATTGCGCAGCAGTTCTGCTCTCCAAATCTATGTTTATTGTGATTCTGACTGGGGGTGCTTGTCCCCTCACTCGTAAGTCCTTAACTGGTTACTTTATTACTCTCGGCGGATCACCGGTCTCCTGGAAGACAAAGAAACAAAGTACCGTGTCCCGCTCCTCTGCTAAAGCTGAATATCGAGATGCGACTGTGACTAGTGAGCTTATATGGCTCAAATCCTTTCTTGTATCTCTTGGTATTTTTCATTCGCAAGCCATGAAGTTATTGTGATAATCAGGCTGCTCTTCACATCGCCAAGAATCCTGTCTTCCATGAACGAACTAAACATATTGAGATTGACTGCCACTTTGTCTGCGAGCGACTATTATCTAAAGACTTGATCACCGCTTACATTCCGTCTCGCCTTCAGCTCACAAACATCTTTACCAAGGCTTTGGGGGCACAACAGTTTCATTTCCTTGCATCCAAGTTGGGCATGATCAATCCTCATGCTCCAACTTGAGGGGGAGTATTAGGAAAGTCGACAATATGTAAATATTTTATAAATATTTTCATTATCTTACTCCTATATTCTAGGCGGCTAAATTATCTAGTTAGGGTTAGGAATTAGAGAAACTCCATCTCTCTGTATGATATACATACATGTCGTGCCTGTTGTAGAAACAGAACAGAACAAAATCAATAAAATATAGCACTCTTTTTCCACAAAATATTTCATGGTATCAGAGCATTAAACCAAAGCATTAATCTTTAACCAGCAAAGAGGTAGCTATGACTAAGGACACCAAGAACGGTGATGAGAAGAACGGAAAGAAAGGTGAGGCAACTGAGTTCATTGTCAGTCTGCAGTCCCCTTACTATTTACATGCTTCAGACGCCCCTGGAGCAGTAATCACAGCCATCAAATTCAACGGTAAAAACTACGACCTATGGGAAAAGGCCGTAAAGACAGCGTTAAAGGTAAAAAACAAGCTTGGTTTTATCAATGGAACCATCACAAAACCAATCGATCTTGCATCCCCTGAGGGTAATGCTTGGGAGATGGTAAGTTCTATGGTGTGTTCATGGCTTTTGAATGTAGTCGAGACAAAGTTGCACATCAGTATAGCGTATGTGGATTTGGCTCAAACTATGTGGGAAAATCTACAAAAACGATACTCTGTTGCAAACACTCCTCGAATTCATCAACTAAAAGCTACCACAGCCTCATGTAAGCAAGATAATCTCGATGTAGTTGAGTTTTTCTCAAAGCTTGCTGGGCTATGGAGTGAACTTGAAAATTACATAAAAGTGCCCGAGTGCAATTGTGGAGCAGCAACCGAATTCATGAAGATTATGGAGTAAGAAAAATCCCATCAGTTCTTGATGGGACTTAACGATGACGCTTACTCCACAATCCGTAACCAAATTCTGGCTCTTAAACCACTACTATCGTTGGACAGGATGTTCAACATGGTACAGCAGGAAGAACACCACAGTCATGTCATGATCAACCGAGACAATCGGACTAAGCAAGTGGCTGTCTTTGCTGCCCAGCACAGAAGAAGGACGTACGGAACAGCTGGAGAACGGCCTACCTGCAGACATTGCGGCAAGTATGGACACGATGAGGCTGCATGTTTCGAGGTCATCACCTACCCAGCCAACTGGGGGTTGCGAGGAGGAAGCAGGAGTTGCAGATGAGGTCGAGATGGACGAGGAGGCACAGGTACTGGTCAAGGAAGAGGGTGTGAGTATGCTCATGCGATACAAGCGTCTAGCGAGGCCCATGAGTGTGCAGAACCCAAACCCAACCAGATTGGTGTTTCCGAATTTACTCCAGAACAGGTACAATGGATTTTGAGTCTAACTAAGACTCCAAAATCCGGGTGTGAGAAGCTATCAGGTAAGAAAGCTTGGCTTTTAGATAGTGGGGCTTCATATCATATGACCGGGGATATAACATTGTTGTGCAATATTTCTAATATTTCGCCTGTAGGTGTTGGTTTGCCAAATAGTGTGGAAACTATGGCCATTAAACGTGAAATGGTTAAGTTGAGCCCAAAAATAATTTTACAAGATGTTCTGTATGTGCCAGGATTAACCTGTAATCTTATATCCATTGCGTAATTAATTAGAGAAATTTTTTGCACTGTAACCTTTACTGATAAGCTATGTGTGATACAGGACCACACTACGAGGAACCCGATTGGAGTGGGTAAACAACAACAAGGGGTCTACTTGTTCCAGGATGATCTTCCAGCAAAGGTTCAAGTCAACTCCGCAATCTCATATGATCTACGGCATCGACGTATGGGGCATCCCTCCAGTCAAACATTACTTTCTTTGTCGAATACCAATAGTGACAGTTTTACTAGAAGTGATAAGAATGATTTATATGATGTGTGCCTTCGGGCTAAGCTAACACATATGCCTTTTTCTACTAGTAGTAATAAAGCTTCTAAACTGTTTGAATTAGTTCACTGTGATATATGGGGAGCATATCGTGTTAGCTCGTTTTGTGGTGCCCATTATTTCTTGACAATTATGGATCATGCAAGTAGGGCAGTTTGGGTCTATCTCATGAAAACCAAAGGCAAAGCTTCACAGTTAGTTCAGACTTTTTGCATGATGGCCAAAACACAATTTCACACTAATGTTAAAATTATCAGAAGTGACAATGGGTATGAATTTACTTCTGGATCCATGAAGTAATTTTATAGAGAGCAAGGGATAATACATTAAACCACATGTGTGGATACTCCACAACAAAATGGACGGGCTGAGAGAAAGAATTGTCATATCCTGAATGTTGCCCGAGCTCTTTGTTTTCAGGCTAACCTACCAATTGAATTTTGGGGGGAGTGTGTCTTGACTGCTGGCTATCTTATAAATAAGACTCCTAGTTCTATTTTGCATAGAAAAACCCCTTATGAAATTTTGTTTGGTGAGAAACCATCTTATGCTCATATTAAAGTGTTTGGCTCACTTTGCTATGCTCATTATCTCCCATGATAAAAGGATAAATTTGGCCCACGTAGCAAAAGATGTGTATTTGTCGGATATCCATATGGTAAAAAAGGATGGAAAGTCTATGATTTGGACACTAGGGATATATCTGTAAGTAGAAATGTAATTTTCTATGAGGACAAGTTTCCCTTTGCCTCTCATAGCAAGACTGAGCACAATGAGTTTTTAGCTTTCTGGAACTCAGATCCTTTGCCATCAAATGTGCTGGGCCACGATGAACTTGATACGGCAATTGAGCTGGGACACCATACCAACCACGAAGGTGGTACATCGGTACCAGACTAAGGTACCGAGGCCCACGATAACTAGCCCGTAGACAGGGGGAGTTCTGGTGGGTTCGAAGCAGAACATGGGCTCTCACCAGCCCAGTATGCTGCAACCCCAGAACACTTGTCTTCGCCAGCCCAGGATGCAGAAGCCCATTCTCCACAGCCTGCCCCAGCTGCAACGTCCAATGAGCAGGAGTACGAAAGAGGACACCGAGAACGGAAGACTCCAGCACACCTCCAAGATTACTTGTGTTATTCAGTTCAATAACAAGACCTCTTGTCCACTCACATACTTCAAAGGGTCTCCTCAAGTAATCCGTATCCAATAGCGAATTATGTTACATGTAATCACTTTTCTAATGCACATATGCATTTTGTTCATGCAATTACTAAAGTCATGGAACCAGATATTTCCATGAAGCAGTGACAGATTCCCAATGGAGAGACGCAATGGCCAAAGAAATTGAGGCACTCGAGTATAACCAAACATGGACACTAGTGGATTTGCCAGCAGGTAAGAAACCCATTCACTGCAAATGGGTCTACAAAGTAAAGTACAACTTCGATGGCACCATCAAATGCTACAAGGCCCATCTTGTGATTCGAGGGGACGAACAAGTTGAGGGATTTGACTACCATGAGACTTTTGCTCCTGTTGCGAAGATGGTCAGTGTATGTTGCTTTCTCTCCGTTGCCGTTGCCAAGGGTTGGGAGCTCCATCAAATGGACGTCAACAATGCCTTTCTACATGGCGATTTGAAGAAGGTGTGTACATGACCTTGCCCCCTGGGTTTCGATCTCCACATAAAAACAAACTTTGTAAGTTACAGAAGTCCCTCTATAGTCTGAAACAAGCACCTCGACAGTGGTTTGCAAAACTATCTTCTAAGCTGCTTGCTTTTGGTTTCGTACGCTCTTTTGCTAATTATTCCCTATTCACCTACAAAAAGGGTGCTGTTTTTATGGCTCTATTGGTCTATGCTGACGACTTGGTTCTTGCTGGCAATAACCGTACAGCATGTGCAGAATTTAAGCGTTATTTGAACAGGTGCTTCCATATAAAGGACCTAGGTCCTTTGAAGTATTTTTTGGGCATTGAAGTTACCTGTAGCCCTCAAGGAATTTTCCTATGCCAAAGGAAATATGCTCTTGAAATTATTAATGAATGTGGGCTACTTGGTGCTAAGCCTGCGGCATTCCCTATTGAACCCAATCACAAACTCGCTCTCGCTAATGGTCAACCCTTACCGGATCCCACTTCATACCGACAATTAGTTGGACGTCTCATCTATCTCACCATTACGTGACCAGAATTATATTATGTGGTTCACATATTATCCCAGTTTATGCAAGACCCCAAGAAGGAACACTTTGAAGCCGCTATACGCATTTTGTGCTATTTAAAAGGGACTCCTGGCCAAGGACTTTTATTGCGCAGTAGTTCTGCTCTCCAAATCTATGCTTATTGTGATTCTGACTGGGGTGCTTGTCCCCTCACTCGTAAGTCCTTAGCCGGTTACTTTATTACTCTCGGCGGATCACCGGTCTCCTGGAAGACAAAGAAACAAAGTACCGTGTCCCGCTCCTCTGCTGAAGCTGAATATCGGGCAATGGCTACTGTGACTAGTGAGCTTATATGGCTCAAATCCTTTCTTGCATCTCTTGGTATTTTTCATTCGCAAGCCATGAAGTTATATTGTGATAATCAGGCTGCTCTTCACATCGCCAAGAATCCTGTCTTCCATGAACGAACTAAGCATATTGAGATTGACTGCCACTTTGTCCGCGAGCGACTGTTATCTAAAGACTTGATCACCGCTTGCATTCCGTCTCGTCTTCAGCTCGCAGACATCTTTACCAAGGCTTTGGGGGCACAACAGTTTCACTTCCTTGCATCCAAGTTGGACATGATCAATCCTTATGCTCCAACTTGAGGGAGAGTATTAGGAAAGTCTACAATAGGTAAATATTTTGTAAATATTTTCATTATCTTATTTTTCCACAAAATATAGAAACAGAAACATGACAAGAGCCTAAAAATGTAGCAAATAGTTCAAAGTTCAAACCAACCACAAGCATAGTAACATAGGTAGCGGGTATGGGGCGGGTACGGGGCGAGTGGAGCCTATACCTATACCCATTAGCAATGCCCACCCCATACCCATTTTTTAAAAAATTTCATATCCATACTCATACCCATACCCATCGGGGCGGATTTTGTGAATTTTAAGCGGGTACGGATTTTATTGTCAGCCCTACTAGCGGCTGGCTTTAGTACTCTCCACCTCTTGTTGGGACTTAGCAGCCTCTTGTCTGGGGTCCGCTTGGGTCAATTATGTTTGAATACTAGACACCCTACCTCTTGGCTGTGCACATTCACTGTGAGTATATTAAAGTTTATTTTTTTCAGATTTTGTCTGGGTCTTGAAGTGGTCACAGTTTTTAGCATCTTTTGAGTTTTGATTTACAAGAAAAAAGAAGTATAAGGATTGTAGATTCATGATTCATTTATTTTTCACTGCACCAACAATGACCCGGGATCTTGGAGCGATCCTTTATGAATGACTAGACTTGCTGGATTGCTTTATTGTTTTTTTAATTGTTAAAGGAATTAGAATCTTCAGCCAGTTTTTTTCAGAAAACCAACAAAAACTAAAAAGTTACTCCTTTTATCAAACAAAAGCCAATGGGACATTGACTTAGTAAAAGCGGTTCTTGGAAGATCCTCAAATAATTCTTAGGCCATTCAATAGCCAATTACATGCATTTCTCCAGTGAGGCTCAAGTTCCATTCTCCAAGCTTGCAATCAATATTTTTGATGGCATGAAATGCGCGGTGAAATGCTTTGACATTCCATCCCAAGTGCCACTTTGTATTTTTTTTTTTTTAATAATTGTCTTTTGTTTTTTGTGTTTTTTGATTTTAAAAAACATTACTTAGGTAGTTAAAAAAAATTTGTACGTTATAGAGTGGGTCAATGATAAATATTTTTATTGAATAATACAAAATAAAATTCCATGGGTTGGAAAAATATTGGAATACAAGTTTTAAAATATAAAACTTTTTCTAATGTGGCAGGATAGAGTTTCAAATTTTGAAACTCACACTGAGAATGCTCTTAGTGTGGGACCAACTGACTTCATCGGCTAAAATTAAAGGATCTAGATCCATGAGAGAAAGTATGATATCAAGATGAAATGTATTCAGCTTGTTGTCACTAATAATCTCTACTAATCAAATCAAAGATACACTATTAAAAATAAGTAGGTAGAAAATTAGTTATTACAGTGCACAAAATTATAATGTCAAATTAAAGGAAGTAATAAATAAATGTTACAGCCAGGGGTTGCTATACTAATTAATCAAAATTACAACCTTTTAGGAAAAACAAAATCTAAATAGGATTAAAAAAGGACAAATAAAAGGGAGAAGAATGTAGGTTTGAATGATTGACACCCATACGTTATCTACCTAAGTGACTCATGCAAACCTAAGTGAAGAACTTTGAGCCTTTACTTATGCCTTAGAGGGTTTTGATGGAGAAATATAGGGTTTGGATGGTTTCTCTTAAACTCATTGTGTTCTCTTAGGTTTTCCTGAGGTTTTTTTGTTTTTTATGTGTTTGAGCGCTAGGTAAGGGGTTATATTTATAGGTGTAGAAAATAACAGTTTCCTAGGTTTCTTAGGATTTAACTGCCGCGAGGAGCTTTCTAGTTCTAGGAGAAGCCAGGTTCTAAGATATGTAGAAGATGGCTCAAAAACATAAAGAAACTCAGTTAGGTTCCATGGGGCTCGAAACCCAGTCGTGTCATGGGTCAGCATTTAAGCAGATTTTCAATTTTGACTTGTTTGAGCCATAACCTTCTTGTCCAATCTCCGATTTGTAAGGGTGTTAATTGATCCAAGATTGGATTGGACTAGACTAAACCAATTTGAACCAAAGACTTAATAAAGTTATGAAGGATGACCAAGGACCGAACTGAGAGTAAGTCAGTCCACATCAAAAACGGACTGAAAATACTAGACCGAATCGAGACCAGACCGATTTAAGACCCACAATGAAATCCCTTTTTTTGGGGTGGGGGGGTTACTAACTTGTGACCTCCATGTATGATTTAATAGTTTCATTGGTGCAGAAGTGCAAATTGAAAAATGAGGACTCTTCACATTAAGAGTCAATTATCTCTACGGGAGGCAATTTTACTCGCATTCAATGGATATCCATTTCATCCAATTTAAAAAAGTGAGTGAAAATCCAAAATATATGGATGATAGATCGAAGATTTCACGAATTGGATTGGATCCAGGTGATACTCCATCCAACCCGGATCCAATCCTTTACCCACTTAGTCATCCACTTGTTTATCTCATATTTGCAGTTAGTTTACTTTTTATTTTTGTCCTTTAAATTGGACTCATTTTTTGGACAATTATATTGTTAATTTTATGATTTTCGTCAAAATTAATGTGATGAACATGATTTCATTCGTTCCTTATGCCTAAAATATCTTTTTTAAACTTTTCAAAAGAAAAAATTTACTTTTTTATATAAATTTGCTAACATATATTATATATAAACTTTTATAATCTGTTTACGACCCAATCCACCAGTTTTCACCCATAGATAATGGATGGATAGATGGATTGGATTAGATTTTTGCAGATGATGGGTGAATTGAATGAAGCGAATTAAAACGGGTGATGGATGATAGTTCATCCGATCCGAACCCGATCCATTGCCACCCTAATCATGTCTCAAATACAAAAAAAAAAAAAATGAATTTTTTGCTTATTATCTCATCAACAAAAAGTTTCAAGCAAATTAAGATTAATTAATACTAAAAGGGAATAAATGTGCGCATTTCTTCCCAAAAATTATGCAAATTCTGATTTTAGAATCCTAATCAAACAGTGGTGTAATTAAGGGTCTGTTTGGATGGGAAGGTGAGGAGAGTAATGAGGAGTAAAGGAAGTAGGTACTCCTCCTTAACTTTGTTTGAGAGTAACAAGAGAGTAAGGAGGGGTAAAAAGAAGTAACTTTTACTCTCCTTTACTCCCCATTCCCCCCCCTCCCTCGCTTACTCTCTAATTTGGGATATAAAGAGGAGTCGGTGAGGAGTAAGGATGATCAATTGATCATTTTACTTATTTTGCCCCTATAAATCTAACTATAATATATTTTAATTTATTTGTAAGGGCAAATATGTTAATGTATTTATTTACTCTTATTTAATCTTCTATTCTTTCAAACAAAGATAAGTATTTACTCCTCTTTAACTTCCAAATAAGGATAAGGAACTCTTCCTTATTTCTACTTCCCTATACTCTTATTTAACTTACCCCCTCTTAAACAAACCCGAAAACAAAGATAACAAACTTTGTCGAACTAACCTGACTGGATCTAACGGGAACTCCAGTACCTAGAAAACTCAAGTCAGCGGAAACTAAAAATGTTCACACACTAGATAAGGAATTAAGGGTACATCACAAATCCATCAAGTCTACCAATGTGGAAGACACCTAATAGAAAAAAGCTAGAAACTGACCAATGCCCATGAGAAGAACCCACACACAACACAAAGCCAAAAACCCAGAAGGGCCAGAACAACAATCAGGAGTGAGAAATTTAGGGTTCTTCTCAGATGATTACGCCTCTTTTCATGAGTGCGTTTGTGGATCCCCAAATTAGGCCTACCACTATCATCTTCTTTATGTCGCTGATGGCGATTTATGCTCCAACCCGCTAGAGAACATGGAGCAGAAGATGAGGGAGAAAGGGGGAGACTTGGAGGTAGAGTGACATTTGGTAATAGCTTGGGCAGAAATGACAATGATGGAGCTAGTCCACTCAATAGAAAGAAGCCAGCGCGGCTGTTGGCCACTGTAAAAAGACGACGAGAGCTTCAGAGGAGCGGAGGGAGAAGTCCAGTAAGGGTAGGCGCTGTGAGAAGGAGATGAAGAGGAATGAATTACAGGACACCACAGTAACTGCAAAGCCCTGGATTTTTATGCGGTCCTGGTCAGGTCTATCAGTCCAACAGGTCTAGACTGGGACCGGATCAAAGGCCTAGCAAGGCCAAACTCAGGACCGAGGATTCCGTCCGGTTCAAGCCAGGTTGGTATTTGGTCCGGTTCGATTATAGACCGAATAATGAACAACCATATCAATTTGAGTGATTTTATTTTCATTGAAAAATCTAGTTTCTAATGAGAATAATTTCATAGCCTTCGGATGAGTTTGGAAAAGACAGTAAAAGAGTGGACATATGTCATTTCCAGGACACATCTTCGTAATCTACTAATATATTTTTCAGTGCTTATTGGATTTAGGGCCATAATATATCGCTAGAAAGATGGTAGAATTAGGAATATAACTATACAAACTCAATAATTTTGTGCATCTTGTAGTGGGTTGAAGGAATCTCAACTAAATGTCAAACAGTGTCAATTTGGGTTTGCTTGGGCCTTTTGGTCCTTTTAGCCTTTTGTTAGCATCATTGGGTTTGAATTTTTTTTTTTTAAAACGAATATTGACACATTCCAAGGTTCTTAATTTTTTGTATTTGAGAGACCCAAATTTGATTGGATCAGTTTAATGTCATTGGGCTTTGTTTTAGAAAAAAGAGACACCATTTTCGGGTGTCTACATTCATGAATGTGATTCTCGCAATAATGTCCAACTCGGAAACCGTAACATATCATTCGTTATTCCCCAAGAGAGAGCGGGGCGATGTTCTAAGGGGCTGACAAAAAGCGGGTGTTAAATTTGACAACTAGCCTAATATGGGCTGAGCGGTGTTGGAATGGTATTTTTTCCTGAATTTATTAAATGAAAATGATAAACATCCCACTAAAAAACACAAACAAAAAATGCATTTTGTATTGACCTATAAACAACAAAAACACATACAATAACAAAAAATAATGATTGTAAAACAGAGTGCAAGGATAGCATATACGTAAAGCCATCTTATTACCAACCTTTTTTCAAAATTGTTAAATTACATGTTTATTAGCTCTTTGTGGATAGATTTGATTGTAACAAAGTGCCACTTGCATTGATCATCACAGTTATGGAATACGTTAACTTTGATAATAAAATTATTTATAAATACTGATAAACATATATTTTATTAGATTTAATATGCTGCTTCAAATTAAATAAGCTACTTTTATATACGCACACATATGTGTGTGTCTATACGCATATATATATGCGTGTGTGTGTATATATATATATATATATATATATATATATATATATATATGTAAGTATGTATGTGTGTGTATATATACATATATATATATATATACATATATATATAGATGTATATATAT